>MU183523.1:56723-70086 GCA_016904865.1 Pissodes strobi | reverse complement strand
GCTTTATGGAAATATAACTTTAAATTACACAACAAAATTGTGAGGCAACATTGAACTTTGCCTGCCTCTTAGCCCACTTTATGTCATGCAACGGAATCAATTTGATTCACGTCTTGATATGTGGTCCCCAGAAGCCTAGCCTGGCATTATCTAGTGAAAAACCTTTTTATGGTATTTCAAGTATTTCACCTGATTCTATTGTTCTATTTTATGACAGAGGACGGATTCAGTTTGAATCTTATCTCTGTTCATAATTCTTGGACGCTTAACTTGCCAGCTTCTTCTGTGTTACTTGAAGCAATTCACATGATCTTTTCGTATATCTCTTGTCACCATTGCCTAAAGTAAGACGGATTCAACTTAAATCCTGTATTTAACTTTGTTACTTGAAAATGTGATTTGAAAAAATTACCTTATGAAACATGGTGATGCTACAAGCATTGAGTTTTGCCTGCCTCTTATCCCACTTTGTGATATACAACGGATTCCATTGAAGCACGACCCTATAATGTGAGTGTTAGACTAACCTGGCAGTATCTTGTAAAAAATATTTTTATGCTATTTGAAATATTTCACTTCACTCCTCTATCTGTCTCTTGTTCCTTTCCATGGCAGAGGATAGATTCTATCTTTGTCCATAATCCTTGTATGCTTGATCTGTCAACTTCTTGTAAAATATTTACTGCGTTACTTGAAGCAATTAATTGACTTGATCTCCTTCTATGTCTGAACCAAGACGGATTCAACTTGAATCTTGTATCTACCTCTGCTCTTTGGAAATGTAACTTCATGAAATGTGATGCGTCAAGCATTGAACTTTGCCTGATCCTTACCCCACTTGGTGACATGCAATGGGATTAATTTGGATCGCATCTTTATATGTGGGCCTTAGAAGCCTAGCCGGGCAGTATCTTTTTAAAGTGATTCAAACATTTAACTTTACTTCTTGATCTGTCTTTGGCCGATTATGTGACAGAAGACGGATTCGGTTTGAATCCAGTCTCTGTCTATAATTCCTGGAAGTTTAGCCTGTCAACTTGTTGTAAAATATGTACTTCTGCATTTCGTGCATTATTTGAAGCAATTAACTTAATTACTATATATCTCTCTTGTCACCATTGTCTAACGCAGGACGGATTCAATTTTAAAAACGTAACTGTCTATGCGCATTGGACATATAACTTAGAAGTACGAAAAATTAATTTTTGCGATGTTTGAAGAATTTAACTTTGCCTGTCTGTTATCATATTGTGTGATATTTAACAGATTCAATTTGAATCAAGTTTTTATAAAGTGGACTTAGAAGCCTAATCTATCAGCAACTTGTATAAAAAAATTGTTTTCTGATATTTCAGACATTTAACTTTATTCCTTTACCTGTACCTTGCGTCACTCTCTTTAGCTTGACGATATCATGTAAAATACATTCTTCTTTGAAAATTGAATCATTCAACTGCACTCCTACCTATATCTGTATCTTCCCCCATTCAGGATGGTTGCAGTTTGAATCCTGTCTCCGCCTGAAATCGTCGAAAGTTTAATCTGGTAATTTCTTGTTATATATTTACTTCTGTGATATTTGAAGCATTATTTTGACTTGATCTCTCTTTCCGGATCTTGACATATTTATCTAACGAAGGACGTATTTCTTTTGTGACATGGTATCGATTCATTTTGAATCTCGTTTTTGTCTGTGATCCTCGAAAGTGTATTATTTCAAGTATTTAACTTTTTTTCTGTCACTTGCCCCATTCTGTGACATAAAATGGATTCAACACAGAGATGTTGGTTGCTTGAAGATATTTAGTTACAAATTGTTACAAGACTAATAATTGAATGTTCGAATAACGAAATTATTAACCAAAAGTCTTTTTGAGGTATAATATTTCGACTATACAGAAAAGTTGCATTGACTTTCTAACTCCTACTTATCCGACATTATACCGTCAGTCATCTAAATAATAATTAATCTTAAGCCATTCTAAGCCATCCACCCATACAACTATACACCATTAGGATCCTCTAAATTGTTTCCATGCGACGGGGATTGTTAAAGGATTATTTCCCGCTCAAAATTCCCCAAAGTATTTCGCTGAATTTACCACCTTATCATTCATCTGGATCGGATACACGGTACGTGTATGACATATTTAATATTTACTTAAGAACGTCGGGGACAAAAGTGACACAAGTTTCATTTCAGACAGAGGTTTATACAGAGTAGCGACTTACATCTGCGAAAGCCAAGTTTAAATTCTGCAAAACAATTTCGCCTGGAATACGTTACCAGTGGCAGCTCATAAAGACATTCTTTGAAATAAGTAACAACAAGGTTACGATTTGGCATGCGCCTACAAGTGCAGCGGTTGCTGTGATAATACCCGAATCGGTGATACTTTGGAAAAGACGATTGTGTGCACGATACACATATAACGGTATGCTGATTTCTAGACTCGTATTTGACTCACCCGCGCATCTACGTCATCCGGGAAAATTTGACGCTGTCATAGCTTATTTAATTAAGTGGATTTTTAGATTTGTTTTGTGTTTATATAACGTTATAGGATTATTTAAATTAAAAACTTATAGTATAATTATGCCGAGCTATGCTGTGGCAACTTGTAAGAACAATAATAGGACCACCAAAGGGAATAATATTAAATATTTTCGTTTTCCTAAACACGCGTTAGCAAATCAGTGGATTCGTGCTTGTCGAAGAGAAGATGGAATTAACATAAAAGATGGTGAGTATCTTTAATTATTAAAGCTTTACTTTATTATTTATTATTTTTATTACATATTTCCACGGTTTACATGATTTTTTATGGCAGTGGCACACACTCTAAAGGGACATCCTATGGTTAGAGATGAATCCTAATTTCACGTACCGTACCGTGATTTTAGCTGCCGCTAATTCGACATTCGGGTGCTGCTGTGCCTCAGTTCCGTTCTTTAAACATTCTTTTTAGATATACCCCGATCAAGTCACGGTTCACGGTCCAGCCAGACACTATGTGGTTAAAAAATATTTGCCAAAATTTAAATAAGTAAAAAATAAAGCAACATGTATTATTGAAGTGTGATTGAAGTGAACTTCTTAACGCGCGCCGGGAGGAATATTTACACATGCTCATATACGATGGTACCAGGCTGCTAAAATCGGTTAGGTTCTGTAGCGCAACAAAAGCTCATTGGTTTGCGCACCTAATCGCGCCATATCTTCGTGATGCAATCGTTTTGTTTCAACAGCTCTCGTGGCGGAGTGGTCTAGGTGGTTAGATCTCGATTCGGCGGCTCTATCGGGAGAGCGGCGCTGCCTGAGTTCGAACCCCGTTGCTTTATTAATTTTTTTTTTAAGTTTTATGAAGAATTTTTTTTTATTGAAAAAAAAACAAAGCACCGAAACATTTTTAATGGAATGATAAAAAAATTATTATGTAAAAAATAACTTTTTATTTTCAAAGATTTTTTGGATATTACGTTGGGGTTTGGAACCTTCGGCAACATGCACTAAAACATAGATCCACAATACCGAAACAGAATATTTGCACTCGACGCGCGTTTCGCTAACCATGTTAGCATCATCAGGAAATAATTAAAACTGGATATGTTATGGCTTAAGGTACTGGGATCAAAAGTACTTTGCAAACTGAGTCAACTTCAGTGGAAATGAAATAAATATGTAAAAATGGGCAAAAAATATTTGAAAGGGTTCAGAATATTGACTATTAAATAATGAGGTCAATACAAAGAAAATTAAAAAAATTGTACTTTAAGTTTGGTAAATTGGATAATTTTTTAATGCTTAATGACTTTTTATTTGCATGGGATTTTTTTTTTATTATTTTTGGATATGTTATAGGCTAAGATATTAGAATCAAAAAGAACTTCTCACAGATGATCTACTTCAGTGGCGTACATTTAAATTATTTTCTAGAGTAAAACTATGTATAATATATCAATTATAATTAGTAATATAAATATGGAATGAAAATGTTTATATTCTTTAGTTAACACACGTACACGTATAATTAGGAACGTACCTATTATCGAAAATGTCCTTTAAAATCCCCCAAAACTGCGAATATTGTATTTCAAAACATAGGTTCTATACACGCTTACATAGCAGAATCGAAAGCGTCGTTCCCGCGTGACGTCACACGTTTCTGTGTGGGAGGTTCTGCCTGCGCAAGAGCATACCGTTATATGTGTATCGTGATTGTGTGTCAAAGATTTAGTTTCCTTTAAGCCAGGCTAAGGACAGATCAGTGCGTTAGGCCCCTAGTGTCAGTGTTGTCATCGGCAGGGATGTCTCCATGGATATGAGAAACACATGCATTGTAAGGAAAAGAGAGATAATTTAGCGAATTTACCAGAATATTTAAAATTTTTCAGCAGTTTGCATACATATTTTGATTTGCTTATAATATTTACTAAAGGCATAGGCAAACGCTAGAGAAGGAAGTCTTAGTGATAAGCGTAGGTTCCTGACAAATAATTAGCAATAATCTTAGAATAACCAAGAAAACCAACACATTTCAAAATTTCGTTAAATATTCTAGTGGAAAATTTTAAAACTGAGTGAGATACAGAAAGTAAAGTCTTATATCTGGCAACACTGTCATAATTTCAGTACAATTGAACATTGTACCTGAACTGAACGGCAATGGGGTTAAAGCACTTATCTTAAACCTGGCTTAGCGGAAAATAATTCTCTTCTTAAAATAATTTGGTGAAATACGATACTTTCGATAGCAAGAAGACATTTGAAACAAGGAAACATTTTATTTCGTGGACGCCGCTGACAGTGTTGTATATTACGTGTGTGGGGGCCTTTATACGTGGTTAAATCACAATCCAAGTTTCTCATTGTTATATATAGGTAACAAACTCCAGTAGATTTAGAATTGTTTGGCTGCCACTTAAAAGGGGAGATTTAATTATTACGGTTATCTTTATAAAGCAAGGTAAGATGGAGAAGTAAGTCTGTCTCGGTGATATATAATCCGAGCATAATTCGACGACGTGATACCTTCCTTCTCATTTAGTCTCGTCTTAGCTTTGTTTTCCAGATTTATACAATTGTTTGCATAGCGAGTTAATTTGGAATTTAAATTTCTAATTTATCAGATGCTCCCTGCATTTTATACCCCCTGTCCTTTAATTTCAATTTAATTTTGTGGGGCGCGCCGCTAGGCTTTGCCTCTTTATAAGATCTGAAAGGTCCACCGTTAGTTACTTCGAAGAAATTACAATTTTTTTTATAAAGTAATACCTAATCAAACTTTGAAAGCTTGATCTTCAAGTGTAAGTACGCATTAACAGTGCTTTGAATATTGTGATCTATTTTCAAAGTAAATAATACTACGATATACAGGGTGTTAATTTAAATAAATTTTAAACTTAACATTGTCGGTAGAGGCCTCCTCTTCTATATATCATATAGGCTTTTTCACACTATGTCACGTAGGCTTATAACCTTATCATAAGGGTAATCAGTAGATAGCTCAATTCATATAGCGACAGTCAACGCTCAAGGGTTTTACTTGAGAGTTCAGATTAAGGAGCATAAGATATGGTTTTATTATTTAGTTGTCAATCCGTTTGCAATTAATGCTAGAGAGCTTTATTCAATAACTTGAAGAGCGTAGGAGACTGTTGCGTTATTATTGCGTATATTCTGGATGTGTAGGTTTAACGGCGGCCTAGGCACATGCACCTGTGTAGGCGGGCTCGGCTTGCTGGCGCACCAGATATATGCACCCTGTCTATGTAGACGGGCTCGGCTTGCTGGCGGACCAGCTATGTGCAGTATGTGAATGTTAGAAGTTGACCAAACACTATTAACTCATAAACGATCCTGTGCGCTGCCGCAATTTTACTCGTCATTTGCTGACCGCGCGGGTAGCATGTATCCTTGGTTCAACCTACTAGTTTTTATATCGCGCGAAATAATATTTCAATTGAGAATCGAGATTGATTTTTAAGGATATTTGGAATTTGACAATATCTTTGGCATCACAGCTTAAAAATGAGATAAGTTTGTTGCTACTTAGCGATTGTAAAATATGACGTCTCCTTAAAAAGGTTTTAAAATATTTGAGTCTAAATGTTCACTTTTTATAGGTGTCAAATTAAAGGCCATATCTATTTTCTTAGTTATCAATCCAGATAAAATTATGGAAAATCTAATACTCAATATAAGATTCTAACAGTGTGGAGGAGGTTCCAACAATATATGCCCTTTCATAGCTAACTCTCTCATTATATTTAAGCTTTCCTGTATAGTTATATTACTTTCCAACCTTTTTGAGCGTTTTAAATCGTGTCGTATTGACGCTGATTTGGTCCGGCTGACGGAATAGTTTGAAGATATATACTGGCAACATTTTTAACACCTACACGATAATAAATTTTTTTTGATACGAAAATTTATATATTTGCCATTATAAAAATATTACGGAAAAAAATTTCACCCCAAACATTTCCTTAAATCTAACTTTTTTTAGAAATTCAATATTTTGTTAAATAGGCATAGTTGATATATATATATATATATATATACTTATCCACCGTATCTTGCGACATCCTTCAAAAATTAGGTCGTTATAACATCCACTCGAAAAAAGACAGATACACCAAAAATAAAAATACGACCTTTACAAAGTTTTAAGGGGAGTCCATTCCTGGAAAAAAATAATCGTTATACACAAAAATTATTATTAAATTTTGGATATCTTTGTGACATCCAAGTATATTTAATATACATTTACAGACAATCTATCTTGCGACATCCGTAAATATTTCGTGCACCTTATGACATCCGTACAGCGTTGCCAGTGATCAAATTAAATATTCATCATTGAAGCACTTTGTTTGGAATTGCCACCACTAAGTTTTTACGATGTAAGCAAAGAACAAAACGTGAGGTTAGTTAATTAGAGAGTATGATTCTATAAATTATGTTGTGCGGTATACAGGTAACGATCCTATTTTTATAGGTATCTGTATATTTTGATATATACTAATTCAAATTCAAATTTAAAATCGTTTAGGCAGGCTTTAGACAGTAAAAAAATCTTTAAATCTATCCTAATTAGGCATCTATCAATAGTGTAAACATTACGTAAAAATTAAAAATATTGAAAGGAAAAAAAAACAAGAAAAACAGCTAGGGACACTAAATTACAAAATAAAACAACTACACATATTATTGGAAAAGAGCTGAAGGATACAAAAATCACCCGTACTCCAGGTCAATGCCAAAAGCAGAAAACATAAAAACCAACACAGGCATAATCACGCCAATTACCGTAACTGTCGCAGGTGGGCCTCAAACTCCTGCAGATCATAAAAGCCACCGTGTATTAATATTTTTATTGCTCTTTTAAACTGGTTTATACTCAAAAGAGTAAAGGTTACGGGCATTAGGTTGTATAGAGCAATACCTCGATGGAATGGGCTCTTCAAGAACTTGGTGGTTGCAGGAAAGACAGGTCAAATAAGATCTTTACGAAAAATATAAGTGTTGTTTTCATTACTTCCAAGATTACTTTTGTTTTTATGAGTCGAAATCAGAATCGGAAGAGTCATTATTTTATCTCTTCTAAAATACTGCTTGCAACAGCTTCTTGGATCTAGTTTATTTAATATCCGTACACATCTCTTCTGTGTTCTAAATACTGTCAAGCTACCATTCTCTTCACCCCAGAATTGTACTGCATAGCACATTCTTGAATGGAAATAGTCATAATACTTCGTCCTAGGTACACTCACTGACACCATATCACGCAGAAAGCGCATTGAATAACAAATTGAATTAAGTTTTAGTTTTAGATTATTGAGATGTGATTCATATCCGCAATCCGAGAATTTTGGTTTCAGTCAGTTAGTTTATTGTTTGCTATTGTTATGTTGGGATCGAAAATGGAATTTCTGCTTTTGAATACTATAAAATTAGTTTTTTCATAGTTTAGTCTTATTTTATTTGCATTAAACCATTGTGTAATTTCCAAACTTGCATTCCTGATCTAGGCCCTTAAGTTCTCCGGATCTTTATCGCTAAGAATGCACGTCGTATCGTCCGCGTACATTATAATTTTACCAGAAACATTGTATGCAAGGTCATTTAAAAATATGCTGAAAAGCAGGGGCCCCAGAATTGAACCATGTGGTACCATATGACTGACTTTTTTGACAGATGATGCATATTCAGTGCCCTTATCACGGACACATACAAATTGCTTCCTATCAGATAGGTATGACTTAAACCATTGCAATACAATGCCCTTCACCCCCAAAGATTCCAGCTTCGTCAGCAAAATGTCTCACTCTCACCATGTAAAAAGCTTTTGACAAATCATATACGATCTAAATGCACATCTTACCTTCGTTCCTCTTACTATATATCTCAGTAAGAATATCGTATATTGCACTCTCCGGGTTGAGATAAGTTTAATAAATTATTTTGTTCTTGGAATTTTATTAGCCTGTCATAAACTGCCTTCTCTATAATTTTTGTTATGGCGTGTATCAAAAATATGGGACGGTAGTTAGCAATATCGTCATGTGCCCCTTTTTGAAAATAGGGATAACCTTTGAGAGCTTAAACTGATCCGAAAAATGACCCTCTTGAAACGTACAGTTTATAAGATTACTTATTGCTGGGGCCAGCATTTTTATGTTTACTTTAAAGAAAGTCAATGGTAGCTCATCTGGTCCAGCGGATTTTGTGTTTTTAGAGAGAAAATTGTATTCCTGACGTCAAGATTTGATGTGGGAGAGAGAGGAAGAAACTATTATTTATTGATCGTAATTCTGGTAAGGGTAGTTCAGCAAAATTTGTATTTCTAGCAAGATTTGCAAAAATGTATTGAATATGTCAACTATTTATTTTTTATTTGTATATTCTATCTTGTTCTCAATTATATTCCATTCAACATTTTTGTCTCGCCTTCCTCTTCCCGTTTTCCGTTTAATAATACTCCATACTGTTTTTGAAAGGATTTTATCTCATCTTCAAAACTTAATTTCTTCGCTCTGTTTGTAATTTCCCTTAATATATTTGAATAGAGTTTATAAAAATGCTTTAAAATAGACTTAGGGTTGGTGCATAAAAACCTAAATAATTGTCTCTTGTAATTACAAGATTTTATATACCCACCGCTATCCAGGCTTTGTGCTTTTTCGCTTTTGTTTTTTTAACTGGGAAATATTTACTTAGCATAGTTTCTAATTAATATATTGAAATTATTTTGGGCAGATGTTTCATGTAATGACCAGTCTAAGTCCCCCATTGGAATAAAATTTTTGTTTAAATTTGAGGCCGAGAAAATCCTTTTTGATATACTGGGACATATATGTTATTCTTTGTCTCTGTTGCAAATATAATGCTTTTATGATCCGAAAACCTTGTATCCTGAATTATTTGGCTGTCGAAATATTGAGGGATAATATCGGTAATTATGTTGTCTAGCACAGTCAGTTGCCGGCGTATTAGTCTGCCTAGCTGGCACATATACGGTAAAATTTTAGCAATAGCTGTTTGCTTAAATCTGACTGAAAGTCGTAATATTCAGGTATAAACAAACAATAACACATATACTCACGCCCGGTACATCATACTCAATACCACAACATTCAAAAACTTTCCACACAATACATGCCCAAATCAAAGGGAGTAAAAGAGACCGTTATGAGTATAAATAATGACTCCCCCGTGAATGTTTTCCGTGGGACAAAAGCTACTCGCCACCATACATAGCCTTCCAAACTAATAAAATTGTCATTTTTTAACCAAGTCTCTGCAAAACATACAATTTTAAATTGACCGTCACATAAATAAACATCTAAACAATGTTTTTTGTTTCTAAGGATTGAATATTTGTATAAAATATAATATAGTTCTTTGGGCGAATTTATTTTACGGAAGGGCGCGCGGCGCCTGCTCGGGAACGCCGAAAAAAGGTTTTTTTATTATTTGAATTGCCCTCACCTCCATTTCTATCTATAGATATTTGAGAACCAGAATCTCTGTTTTCTATTGTTTTGATATATGATAGATTTTCTTGATTTTCCTTTAGGCTTTCATGCAATTCTAAATCTATGTTGTCGTCGATTGAAATGTGACTCTCATTTAGAATATTGTGTGATTCAGTGTTGATGTTATCGTCAATTAAAATGTGAATCTCATTGACCTGTTTGGTATTGTATCCTTCTGTTCTGACAAAAGTTATAGTTTGATTTTGTTGTTTGTGATGGCATTTTTTATTAAACTAACTACATCAAATTTTTTTAATGGATAAGCATTTTCATTTATATCAATAAAAGGAACAAATCCTTCCGCGTAATTGTCTAACTTAGACAAAATTTTGTTAAGGTTAATATTGTGATTATAAATGAGATTATTTATTTTAGATTCATATTTCAGAAAAGGGACCGAGAGGAAAATGAAATTCGTGCGAGAGCAGTATCTTAAGTTAGAATATGTTTTTTCAATGAAATTTGTCTTTGCTATTGAAACCTGCATAAATTAAAATGTCTTTTTTTGTAAACAATTGCGAGAGAAATTTCATGATATGCTCAAAAAGGGCATATGGTTTAATAATTGTTTCTACTTTGTAATTAACTAGGCGAGTAGCAAGATACAAAAACAATTTAAGAAACAAAAATATTGCATTTTAGTGATTTAATAGGAAAAAAAAAATTTAATGTTTAAAAAGTCATCGGCGCACATTTTTTTGTCATTAATATTCGGTATGATGCCCCCGGGACGCCACTGGGAATTATATATTTTGTCTAATTAAGGCTAAATAAGCCACTTATTATTACAGACAACACTATTAAAATTCAACAAAATCGGTAGAAGGATATTTAAGATATTAATAAAAAAAATGTGTGTGCTTAAGACCACACGATAGAAGTGAAACCTTCGATCCGAGCCTTCGTTGCAGATATACGGGCGAAAAACGGCTATTCCCCCAAATTATCCTTCGCATCTCCGCCATCCCTCATTACTCTTTGTAGTATACAACTTTTTCCCAATCGGTACAATTTTTAAAGAAGTTATCTAAAAACATGGTGATTCAGCCGACCCTGGCTAGCCGCTCGAGCTCATGCATCGCCTTGACGCGTCATTACAATTTTGTACCGGTCGGTGACAAGCAAGAATCCGTAAATCGGTTCTTTCTTTTGGTTTTAAGACGAAAAATGCCTAGAAATCGTATTTCTAGTATAGTGAAGTGTTAGTGATACGTCTTGCTCGCAAAGGAGGCGAAAAAAGGGGGCAATATGCATCGGAAGAAGCGAATCAGGGGGTGAGTCCATATTAGATTATATGCCAAAATTTCAAATATACATAAATACCTGGTTATCTTAAATATATAAAAACAGAATCTCTTGTATAAAAGCAAACTAAATGTGTTAATACTAAACTGAGTATTATGAATAAATATGACACTTGTAACCCTTATTTTTTTGCTTAATAAAATTGAAATGGAAAATACTCTCAAACTTCTAAAACTAACTATACTTATTAGAATAAAACAGAGTGCGAACGGGTTACAGTCAAAAATGTGAATGAAGCAGTAAACAAAAATTAAATGTGCTCACTGCGATTTGAATTATACTAACAAACTGTTATTTATATACGAGGGCATGACAAAACATTGTTACATTTATTTTTCGTCTTTGCACAATTACACAGAATCAAACAATATATTCGGAATTGAAATATATTATATCGAAATGAATATAAGTAATAAGCAACAGTTAACGATACGAGCTATTCGAACCGTTCTCTAGTAATCTCGTCTAATCGTACATCCTACCAAAGAAATATACTATTCAATCACAAAAAGTGTTTACATAACACAATCAAAAGGAGGAAATATGTACCGGTCGGCCTGCATATTTATTAATGTTTTACATAGAATAAAACGTTCATACCATATAAAGGAATATAAAAATAGAAACAAATGGTTATAATGCCTTCGTATCATTCGTTTTTCGATATTTGATCCCCGTATGGGGCACATGTGGGACTATAAACTACAATTCGATTCGATGCAAATATTGCAAAACAAAAAACAAAGTTATATTTAATTATGATCCACTGACTCATACTGCAGATCTATATGAAAATTTAAGAGTATGGCAATTACATAAGGTATTAAAATTTGAACAGAATAAACTTATTTACAGGATAATAAATAAAACTCAAAATTAAAATATTATCATAATATTTTCAAAGGATATTCATAGCCACAATACTAGAGAGTTTATAGGAAATCATACTGTTATTATTACTAAAATGCAATTATCCTCGATACCAGTGTTCAAAAACACTGTCTAGAGGAATAAGGACTATGTATATTGTAATTATTGCTATTACTGCATTAACAAATACTTTTCAAAAAAATAAAAATAAAATAAAAAATTAAAATTTTGAGTAAGTCGAAGAGTGTCCTTTGCTCACGAAATTAACCTCTAAAAACTAGCCACAAAGGCAAGCTGACGCATAATTTACGAGCGACTAAATCCCAAGTTGGGTATTATTATAGCTTGCATGGCCCTCCGTTGGCTTTGCTCGCAACGGAGGCTCAATCAACAAGATCTAAAAGTGCTAACCAAAACTAACCCAAAATTAAGGGAAAAAGGCGGAATGTTATCGTTCGGCTTTGTCGAAGCAATGTAATACCGGAACGCATTATTTTTAAACAAATCGTGTTGACATAAGCCGTCCGGTGAGGGAAAAAATTGGAGTAAACATTGCTTGCAGGAGATGTTAATAACTAATAATAATACCTATTTACAAATTCGCATTTGCAGATGCGAATAACTTTAACTAAAATTGGCCTTCACATTTGCAGATGTGAAGGGCCCCCAACAGCCTCCACTCCAGTAGGTATATTATGTAAAAGTAGTCAGAGGCACACTATATCCCTACACTTGCCGATGTAAAGGATATATGTACTGACAAAAATAAAACGGTATAGTGCTATGTATTTGCAGATACAAAAACAAATAACCACCATACTATTGCAACCCTCTTACGTAAAATCATTGCATTGGAGGTAGCGAATTATTACACTCTTGGTTTCTATTCAAAACAGAAATTACAGTATTTGCAGATACTGTAAATATGCTAAAAAATCGTTGCATTTGCAGATGCAGTCGAAAGCATAACCAGGGTTAAGCAGCAAGCAAAAAGGTGAATAGTTCGTTGTATTAGCAGATACAATCGATCGTACCCACTGTCTGCAATTGCAGTTGCAGATAGTGAACATATTCATGAACCTATTTTTCTGTTCAAAAACAGAAATTGCAGCATTTGCAGATGCTGTAAATAGGCTAACAGATCGTT
>MU183523.1:17772-51723 GCA_016904865.1 Pissodes strobi | reverse complement strand
TACGAGCGGCTTTTTATTGTCTTGTGGATCTACCTTTGCAGGGGTTAGGTTGCCTGATGCCACAGTGGTACAAGACCTGTCGGCGGAACAAAAATTAAATGATTTGGCAAAACCTTCCATAAATTCAACTGACACTGTTTAATATATAAAATTGAAGGGCCTTAAAAAACATATAACTCTTTAACAGCAAATTGCCAAGAGATATATTGTAAGCTTTTTATTCAAGATAATTCAGACCTAAAATAAAGATACTTGTGGACATTTTACTAAACGTACCTAAGTAATTAGAGCATATCTAAATAGTTTTTGTCACAGTAGCTATAAAGCAACTTTCTCTTAAAATCAAAACATAAGATACATTCAAATTTATAATTTTACCGAGTATCTAAGAGCTAAGTTAATTTTGCAATAACCCATCTATGTACTCAAAGTATGTATTATGTATATATATTTTTCAAGATATTAATCATAAAGATAAAGTAACTAGTACTTCAATACGTCTAGCATTTGTTGCGAATTTTGAATATAAAAATATATATACAAATTTATTGTTTTTTACTTACTTATAAAATAGTAACTAGTAATTTCCGAAGTGACTAGTTACCTTATATTCAAGCTAACTAGACAACCAAACTATAGATACTTTGAAAGTAAATAAGCAACATAAGGTATAGATAGAGTCAAATAAACTAAATTATTTAAGGGCTTAGATAGTTTTTATGTCTCTATAGGTACTTTTAAAGTAGCTGTTTATTTTCAAATTATTCATAGTATTAACATAATTTTATTGAAAATGTTAACGGGGAGTTGCTGTGAGAGAATTACATTGAGTATCTACGAACCAAGTTACTTTTGCAATATCGCATCTGTGTATTTAGTTAGAACATCTGGATACTCTGCAGTAACTTGATGCTCTTATTGACGATGTTAGAATAGAGCTGATGTGAAGAAATTAGATATTTTAAGGGAGTATTAGCGACCTATAGATATTTTGAAATTAATTGGAAACTTTGGAAGTAGGTAGCTTAGTTATCGGATACTTTTATTGAGTATCTAAGAATGATGTTTCTGTTAAAAAAAAAAACTAAATACTTTTATACGGCACTTTCTGCTGCAACTAATTTACTTTTGAAAACCACAAATGTGTATTTAGAGTATCTAGATACTTTCACGCCAATAACTATAAAATAACTATGTACTCCTAAAGTAACTAAAATCCTTGCAATAAAACTAGATTACTTACGTTCAACGTATTTCAATAGCTTTTACCAAATTATGGATACTTTGAAGGCAAATAACATCTAAAATTATTGAGAAACCTGAGAAGAAATTGCATAAACTCAACTTGACCTTGACATTAGCGTACCAATATAAACATCAAAGATCCTAATTAAGCAATTTATTTAAATATTATATATATTCTCAGATACAAAGTACAAATGGAAAATTAATTATGCCTCTAACCTAATTGAGATTATGATATCACACTTAAAATAATGATGAGGTTTTTTAAAATAAGAATAATTCAAATTATAAGATCAGACCCTTTACCTCAAGTTCTAAATGATTAATACTCCCTAGTTTTTTTTAAATATTCCTAACTAAAATCTAATTTTTTTACGTTCTGACTGATTACAAATAATCACAGATAATCACAACACGCCCTAAATAAAACACCTTAAATAAAGATTAATCTCCTAAATAAAAACAATTCTAAATTAATCCCATGACAGCAATAATATCAGTGGACAAATAAACAGTTAAAAAGAAAATATTAAATCAAATAAATTGACCTGTGAAGAAAATATATAGTAAATGAAGATTTATAGTGGTAGTTATGAAGGATGGTGTACGGCCAAAAGGCTTACAGCAAATTGCAGTAAGTGCGTAGTGTTTCAGGGTCGATTTGGAAGGCTGATTTTGCGATGTTAGCAACGTGGTCATACCAGGACATATTGCTGGTAACCGAGACACCCAATAGTCCGATTGACGAGGATGAAGGAATGGTCGATCCTGCCATAATGATGTCAGGGCGCGCCGTATTGGCCATCTTGGTAAACGTGGCTGTTTGGGTCTTTGCTGCATTGAACTGGACCAAATTTCTGGCGCCCCAAGTTGAAGTTTCTCCAGGTCTCGATTAATTGCTGGAATCTGCTCTTGTCTGCGTTGATAAGTCTGGAGGTCGATGTAAAAAAAATTAACACAGATAAAAGCAATTAAATCATTAAATTAGACAAAAAAACTTTAGCAATATTTACCTCATACGAGTTGGATTAGTTGCCTGGAGGATCAACTGCACCGGTTTTGTAAGTGAGCTCGGAAAGCCTCTAGAAATAGTGTAAAATAACCGTTAGCGTCATGGCGACCATGTGACGGCAGGCATAAAAAAAATAAATTCCAGATAAAATCTTATCTCGTGCAGTGCGAATATCCCAATAATTTGGTTGGGTCAAGCACTAATTAGGGACTCAAGCACAGATCTCTTAGAAGGGTATTATTAAACACAATACAAAAAGGTTGAGTTGCAGGTGACCGACTTCAGCAAAACGCTTCCTCTCTCTCTCCAGTAGGAATTTCTAGAAGGCCGAGACGATCGGTTTTAGTCAATTTGCCTTTGCCACTTACACAGAATCAGAAAAAAATGGTAGTGCCGAGAAAACTGGTCGAAATCAAGAAAAAGTTGATACGAGGAATACTTCTACGATAATAAACGAGAAGTAAGCGTTGTAAAACGTTGTAAAGCAACAACTAATGAGTTAAAATTAAATTTTTCAATAAATAATAGGAACTATTCGTAAACAAAAAATAAACCTTTAAAAATCCCAAACGACGACAGCTGCAACAATTAAGTGAAAAGAGCCCATTACTAATATTCAGGGCTACCAATTGAATATTACAAAACTTACAACATGCCACTCGAAAAGATAAATATAAAGTAGAAATTCCAAATATCAAAGTCAAGATTGTAGGTAAGAAGATGGCACTTCAATATAACCTCTAAATCCACTAAAGCATACGAAAGGAAAAAAAACATTGATGATTAAATGAAAATTAAAGAGAAATATGGGAAAAACCACGAGAAAAATATGTGAGGGATTCGCCGTAAATCCCTAAAGCACTATGAGAACAAAGAACAATGAGTAAACTGTGCAGAGATCAACAACTCTTAGAAGAAAATAAGAAAGGTTTTACTCTTGAAGAGAAAGAAAAATGTAATAACTAACAATCCTTCTCGAATTAACAGGTAAACAAGAAAGCATCTGCAGCAGTATCTCAAAGCAAATCAGTGACCCCAACAAGTTAAAGCCATATCAGCCTGAGATTAGAAGTGAAATATTCGAACCGAAAGTACCTAGTATATGAATTTAACTGATCTAGTGAGAATCAAAGGTAGGTTATTAACTCAGTGCCTAAATTCAGAACTGCAAGAAAACAATTATTGTAATATAACTAAACAAGTTTAAACGAATAGCACAATATGTTATTTTAATTGTTTGATAAACCTAAGCGAGCCAAAATATTGTCCAGACAGTCACAAAGTACTAGAGGACAAAATAAGAAAAAGGATGATGAGGGTAGCCACTTACGGCCACAGCAGTGTTATGAAAATTAATACATATTATGTGATACTAACCGTAAGTACATTCCATTATATGAAATAGTTAATGTTTAAAATTTTTAGATATAATTAAATTCTAGTTCAGAATAGGTATCCTACTAAGTTCTAACGTAAGGTAAATAGAATATTAACCACGTATATTGCTGGGTTTGGTAGCATTTACAATATGGATACTTTTAATAAGTATATAAGAACGGGGTTACTTTTGAATTAAAGTATCTATGTACTTCTTTATCGTATCGCTTAGACTTAAGTATAGGACATTATACATGGGATATATTTAGAGTACTACGCAGAGTGGAAAATTGAAATAGTATATAGGGTGTCCTATTTAAAATAAGCAAGATGACATCCAATTCCAATACACCTGGAAGTGTCATCATTTTGAAAATATTTTAGCTGAATTTCACCCATCGGCCCTTTCATATTATTAGATTTCTAAAATTCTCCAATTTCACTCGATCGTTGCCGCAATTCGTCGTGGGATATCCTGTGCCATACTTTTATCCAGTTGGTTATATTTACGAAATTAATCATGTATATCTACTTAGAGGATTTTTTCGGCGATGCTGTATGTATATGCTTATTCGACGAGGACTAGAGAGGCTGATTTTTTACTCTATCTGTACATTTATCAAATAAAATTGAGATAACCTTCTTATATAATTTTTCCCGTCGAATCCGAAAGTGATGAGAGAAAATCAATTGAAAATCAAATGAAACTGCTAGGGGTCATTTAGGTATTTTTTTTTTAAATGGAATGCCATATTTCTTAGGTGATTATCCGATTTCTTGTATCTTTTGATCCAAAATGATATATTTTAATTCAAAAAGTCTATTCTTTGCACGTTTACATCGAGAAAATGTTCGTCTAGCGTGCCATTAACACCTGAACGATTGATATTGATACCTAGTCACCCTTTGGCGGTAGTGTCATTCAGACAAGATCGATGACCTCCTGGAAGGATTGCTCGCAAATCTACAATATTATTATTTGGCAGCAGGATGGCGCTCCACCTCATGCCGATACCGTTCGAGAAGTGATAGTATATTTGAATAAGCGTCACAACGAGTGGATTCCTTTTATCTAGTATCTAATCCAGTTATTTTTGCAAGAAAGTATAGCTATAAACTTAGAGAGTCTTGAATTGAGATGCTACTTTTCAAGAAAGTAACTGTAAAATAACGGCATAGCTTTTAAAAGTGTCTTTAATTCTTCTGAGTATATATAATATTATTTTTTTTATTTTCCTTTTGAATTTCTTCATTATTCAAAGTTTAAAAACTTACCTTATGTATCTTTGTTCTAAGTCCTCTTTTAATATACTTTATAAAAATACGAGCTTGTCCAATCAACTGTTGAACGCGACCCAGTGGATGAAAGAAGTAGCGACATAAAACCATCATAAAACGGCAACTTCCATAAACCTAAAGTTTAAACTCCGAAATAAACATGACAGCCAATTAAGATGCAGATTGAAGAAACTCTACGGCATTTACATGTTGTAGGTGTGTTAGTATTTGTTTTGAATCCGTGTGTTTGGAATAAACTCCGGGGAAAAGGCAGAGTAAATCCCGGGAAATTTATGTTAATTTGTCTTGTTCGTTTTGTTGTTTAACCGTTAAAGGGAGGGAAAATGCACCTCGAATAGTTTTTATGCCCCTAGGTGAATTCTCAAAAATAAAACTAAATTTGCAATTTATTTTAATGTTTTGATTAGCGTTTGAATATTAGTTTTAATTAAGGCTGCCATGCGTTTTCTATTAACCCATTACTGCATAAAGTTAAAAACGTCTCAGATTCGAGAAATAGTTAGTAGGTTTTTTCTCAAGTGGTTCAATTTTAAGAAAAAAAAGTCTTAAATAATTTTCTCTTTTAATTTAGAAAATAAATGACGTCCGTTATAATGAACGCCATGCATAAAATACATATACACTATTTTTCTTACTGGGAATGTGAATTATTAAAGCAAATTTTTAGGATGAAGCCCAACGTTGCCCTCTTCACAAAGAAAATGCCCCTTTTTGCTGCAACAGCCGCTTTTTCTTTGAATGCCATTATAGACAATCAAATAGTTTGCGACCATCAAAACTTATGTTTTGATTAAGCTGCATAATAAGCTTTCCTCGAGATGAAGGTATTCCATGACTGGTTAGTAAGCCCAAGACGATTGATCTTCTAAAATCAGGAAGGCCCTTAGAACTGAACTGATTTTGAGGGTCTACTTTGCTCATCAAAAGCTAAGCGTTTGAAACCGAAATATCGACCCGGTAGGCAAAAATGGGCCACCACCATTTTTTTGACGTATTATAGTCCTATACGATGAAACAGCCTGATCCATCTTCTCGACACCACCCATGCCCTTATTGTAATTTGCTACTGGTTTGGGCTGCGGAACTGTAATTTTTTTCTTTTGCATTTCTTGGGTATCTTGTACATATTTCCTCCATCTAAGGTATCGTAATTTGTTATGCACACAACCATCTTGCTGTCCTTCCATTTCATGAGAGCTGCAGTGTCACTTGCAACTGTCTGATGTTCGTCTCTTGGTTCCTTCTCCAGTAGCTTCTTTTCTGGAAGAGCGCTTTTTGCGGCTCTTTATTCCCGTATTGTAACTGTAATACAGTCGTCCATCTCTTCTATATGATACAGTAAACCAAGCGAAGAGAGGTAATTATCAAAAAAGTGCATGAAACCTTTCCTAGGAGGAATGTGTCCTTGTTTTATTAGGGATAAAACGGTATCACCACCAATAACAAATACTCTTTCTTCTCTTTCTAGACTTGCCGGTGTAAAGTTCGAACGGCAGTAGATAGCACGAAGTTGCAAAGTGCCCAATTCTTAAAGCCAAAACGAATAGGTTTGCACTTTATGAGCTGTTTCGCGTAGTGCTTACTATAATATGGTAATATTACTCTCGTCTATTGACAAATTTTCTTCTAATCTCCCATGCTTTTGAAAAGCAACGTTTAGGTGATTTAAAAGAGGCTTTAATTTATATAAGCGATCGCATTCAGTTTCGTTTCCCATTTTACTGTTGTTATTTAGATGAAAATATCGCAAGATTGACTCAAATCCGTTCAGCCGAATACTATCTTGTCAGATAACAGGTACATCTGGTACATCTAGACCAATACATCTATTTGTTAGGGTATTTAGAATATCCAGACAATAAATCCAATGTCCAATGTGTCTAATATTCAAAAATCGTTTTTCTGTCCAGAATAAATTGTTTAATCTTTAATATACATTATTAGGTTTTCAGTGAAAATTTACTGAAAAAATTCTTTTGGTATTTTGCTTTTTCTGGCAGCTTGAAAACTCACCAATTTCCTCATATTGCCGTTGAAACAGGCAAGTCTCTTCCAAAGTGTAAGCCTTTTTTATATCAACTTTTTCGGTAATATTGGCAGGTAAAGTTCTGGGAACTGATAATTATCTCGCAGGAGGAAGGCATCTGTATTCTTTCTTTCAAAAGTCAAGCATCATCTTTTGCTTCTACCATCATAATTTTATCAACAAATATTGACAGTTTAAATAGCTTTGGCGTTCGGTTAATTAATGGACTAATAGTCTTTAAATTTCAGGTCATTTTATTAGCATGTGTTTATTTTATATTCAGTTTTTTATCTATTTGTCTCAAATGCTAAAAAATCGACAAACATGATCATTTTTATAAATTTTCTTTATTGTGCTTTAATTTCCTATTTTTTATTTGTATATTGATTTATTTTTGGTCACGTGTGCTCCTGATATGCGGTGCTTAAGTTGTGTTGGTTATTTTCTGACTAGAAAATGAGTGTCTCCAAGGTTCATGTAACTTTAAAATTTTTCTTACTTGACTAGAAAACCAAATCGTTCCGTTGATGTTTGCAAAAAAAAACGAAATAAAATTAGTGAAAGTGGGCAATTTACTTTCACTAAATTTATTTCATTTTTATTTGTTGTGTTTTGGTTCACGTACTTACATGCAGTCTATAACGTTTTTATGGATATTTTTTGACAAGAAAAATAGTGTTTCCAAGGTTCATCTGACTTTTTAATTTTTCTTAATTTTATTCTTTCCCCAAATATTTATTTGACTATTTTTTTTGTTAACGTTCTAATATGTGGTAATTCGTTTTATGATTATTTTTATCTAGATAACCAATGTTGCCATGCGTTCCATTAGCATTTTTCAGTCTTCATAATTACATTTCCTATCTCTAATTGCGTTGTGTTTTATTTTATTTTATTTTTTGTGTATATAATGTTTCATGAATTCTTTTTTGACTGAACGAGCGGTGTTGCCAAGCTTTTCGTTGAATTTTTCAATTTTTCTTAATCATATTTATGTACCTTTATCCAATTATTTTTTGCGCTTCGTTTAATTTTTTATTCACATGCTAATAGACCATATTTTTTTGTTTTTTTTTTTGACTGGATAATAAATGTTGCTAAGCAATGCGTAGAGACGTTTTTAACAATTCTCTTACTTATACTTACTCTATTTTTTTTGTTTGTTAATTTATTTCTCGTTAACATACTTATATGAGGCTAATAACATTTGCCAAGCATCTCGTTTTTCAGAAGATAGTCCCGTATTCTAAATAAATACCCTGGGACTTATAGTGCGCCAAGCGAGTGAACCTTAACTGAAGGGGGTAGAGGACTAGCACGTAAAAAATCTTGCCTTCTCATAGGCGCACGAGGTTATTCTTACCATATTATTATTGATAATATTGATTAGTTTAAGACGTTAAAATTATTTACAGTTTTTTTTATATTACAGTCTTATAGTTCAAAATATGTCATATAATAATATCTCATTTTTATAATAAGGATAGTATTCTATGATATTATTTGTTGTATGTATTACATAAATATGTTGTAGTAATAAGTAGAGTTCGTTTCCCGAAGGTTTTGTATTTACGTCATTGATGACGTCGCTTAATTTGGAAAAAAACGGTTTATCGTAGCTAATTCATATAAATTCTCCAGCATTCAATTTTTGTATTAAAAGTTAGGCAATATTGCAGCAAGTATGTTCCAAAACGCTCTTTATAGAACGTTCGGAATTTTTTTGTAATAAAAATTTTAATTTAGAGAGTTCAGTTAAGAGAGTTATCCGAAATATATAAAAATTAGTTAACCGCGTATAATAATCACCAAATGCAAGAAAAATATAAGAAAGGTTAAAAATTTTCAAAGATATCATCAAGTTAAGGGTCTGATGATATATAGGTTGTGTCGATTTTGCAAATTTTCTTTTTTTTCGCTAGAAAAGGGGTGTCCTACAGAGTAGCTTAAGCCAAAAAAATCGGAGGATTCGCCACATTTGAGCCGAAAAAATATCCGCGTTTTGAACCTAAATTGCCCTAGAAGGGCAAACTTCCACTACGACTTTCCCAGGTGTAACGTGAAAATATTGAAATTGTAACGTGAAAATAATGAAATTTTAGTAACCGACACCGGGGGCCTGGCACAGTGTTTCCAAAAGTTGCACATTTTCTGATGGGGAATAACAGTGTTGTTTACTATTTAAGTATATTTAATATTCCACTTCACGCATGACCCTCCGCTCGCTTCGGGGGCGCAACCAAACAAAACTAACCCAAACTAACCCAAGGCATACCGGAAATAAAAAACAATTTAAATTTGTCAGTCGAAAATGCAAATATTTTTTAGTTTGTTTTTCCTCATTTGGGAATGTCTTGGGTTAGGTTTGTTTGGTTTCGCCCCCGGAGCGAGCGGAAGGCCATGTATGAAGTGAAATATTTGACGAATATATACATACAAAGGAATAGTGTAATCAAAAGAGTGTCTCTTTTATTCTGATGAATGGATGCAAATGCACATTGACAATCATCCAAGCAGCCACGTTTACCATACGGCGGGCAATGATATCATTATGGCAGGATCGACCATCCCTTCATCTTCATTCAATCGGACTACTGGGGGTCTCGGTCAACAGCAATATGTCCTGACATGACCACGTTGCTAACGTCGCAAAATCAGCCTCCCAGAAGCTTGGTACGCTATTTCGCATCAAAAAATGTTTACACCGCAGCAGTTGCTCTTGCTTTACAAAGCGTAAATATGACCGTGCTTAGAATATTGCTCACACATCTGGGGTGCCACGCCAGAGCACACCCTAAAGCTACTGGATTCCGTTCAGAAGACAGTTGTGCGTCTCGTCGGTGACCCGGAGTTGACCCGGAATCTGGATAGTCTAAAACACCGCAAACATGTGACCCAGAAATCCCTGTTTTACAGATACTTTTACGGCAGATGTTCCCAGGATTTGGCCCGCCTTATCCCGCCCCTGACAACACCTGTCAGACAGTCACGATAGACGGCAAGAGCGCACCGGTTCGTCGTACAACTGAAAACACCTAGAACATCGCTTTACAAAAACTCCTTTGTCTGTCGCACTGCATCACTGTGGAACTCACACTCCCAGGACGCATATTCGGATGTAACAAGCAAGATGTCCATTCGACTATGCCGAACGGTTCTTCATATGTGACGTGCACGATAGCATTTAGTCGGATGTCGTGACTGTTACATAGAATCAACAAATAAGTCTTCAATTATTTAAACACTTCATGCATAGCCCTCCGCTTGCTTCGCTCCCTATACGGGGGCTCAACAAATAGAAACTAACCAGGTGCTAACCAAAACTAACCCAAAATATTTATTTTATTTTTTTTATTTTGGATTAGTTTTGGTTAGCACTTGGTTAGTTTCTGTTTGTTGAGCACCCATAGCGAGCGAAGCGAGCGGAGGGCCATGCATGAAGCGTTAAAATTATTGAAGACCTATTTGTTGATTCTATGTAACAGTCACGACATCTGACTAAATGCTATCGTGCACGTCACATATGAAGAAACGATCGGCATTGCCATATGGACATCTTGCCTGTTACATGCGAATATGCTCCCAGGACATCTGTTCCCCAAACTAACTATTCAAGAACCGTGTCAATCAACATCTTCGCACACACACCGCTCGTCGAGCAATATAGGATGTGCTACTGCAATAAAAAAATCATTCACCTAAATAAAAGAAAAATAGTAGAGACACTTATAGCACAGCTTATTCACTACCAGCTAGTCAACTCTATCGAAATCGGAAAGTTGGAGTGTCGGGCACTGCGCCCTGAGCGGTTCAGTTCCACAGTTAGAATTTAAAGTGAATTTTCGCTTCAAAATACATGACAAATTCGTCCGAAGCCTCGGCTATCGCCCTGAGAGATTCAAGAATTTCGGATTTTTATACAATTGTGCGTTTTAAAATCGTTTTTAAACGGATTTTAGACGATAAAATAGTTATTTATGCAACAAGTGTGTAAAGTGAACCCTTTTTTTTGAATGGGTATATTGATAAAAAAATTTAATTGAAATTGAATAAAAAAAAGGGTACTTTACACATGAGTAGCATACAAAATTTTTACTACTACCGAAAAATATATGAAAAAACAAAAATATTATTAAATTACTTTACGCACTAGTGCGTAAAATAAATTATTTTATACACTAGTGCGTAAAATATATTATTTTACGCACTGCCCTAAATGTCAAAAAATATGTCAGATTTTACTTATTTTACGCACTGCACATTAAAAAAGCCTATTTTACGAATCTTAGAGAGTGCGTAAAGTGAGTACTTTACGCACGGTAGTAGAAAAAGCATATTTTAAATTAAACGAACTATCAAAAGTATTTTTTCAGATGCCCAGGCGTTTAAAACAATATTAAGTCATGACCCTCTTCTAAAATTTGCAAAACTTGGTTATTGACTTTCCCAAATCAAAGGATGCCGCCGCAAGATGACTACCTGATAGTGAATAAGCTGCGCTTATAGCGCACCATTTTTCTAATGAATTTTGCTAACGAAACTACAGTAAACGTCTGGCAACAGTGTGCCTTCTTAAAAATCTTTGTTTTGGCTATTGTGACAGTTGACAGTAAAAAGGAGGATATTTACAAGTAAAATTTAATTTTGTTTAATGGGGCTATGGTTATGAGTCGCTTTAAATTAGGACCGGAACAAAACGGAGGTCTCTCATTTGACGCAAATGTATCCTAGTTAATATTTTCACCCGACAATTGATTTTCAAATGTGTTTTGTCTATATTTCTAGTGCTTTTGTGAAGTGGTGCTGAAAATTTGTGTCAAAACTCGAACTTTGAGGGCATTTTTTCGGTTCAAATGTAGCGGATCTTCCGACTTTTTTGGCTTAAACTACTATATAGGACACCCCCTTTCTAGTGAAAAAAGAGAATTTGCAAAATCGACAAAGCCTATATATCACCAGACCCTACAAACCAAATAATATAAATAACCACACAGTTCGGCATCGGCAATTTCCACGCCAATGGCTAAAGCAAGTCGCGGCCGAAATTTTAAAATATGTAAAAAAAATTAGGTGTTGGTCTAGGGTCAAAGTGTATTTAATATATCCTGCGACCAATCACTAAACTGCCTCCCCGCTAAAAATCAAGTAAACGTCGCACTGTTGCCTATTGTCGCGTATTTTAAATAGCTTGAAGGCGAATAAAATATAAACATTATAAATATTATAGTATACTTATTCGGTATTCCGTATTTCCCTGTGTAAATAAAATAGTAAATAATAGAAGACAGTAGTATTAAGGAAAATAACAAAAGTAAGTATTCAAGTAGGAAATTTAAATATGTAAATTCACTATAGGAAACTAGACAGAAAATAAATTAGGATTATTGAGAAAAAAATGTGGCAGCATCGAAATATGCGAGGACATTTTTTGCCCGCATTCTTTCCGTCCAGGTTCTTTCATTTGGCAAACAATATATTATTTATTTTAGACATATTTCTATAGCATTATTACCCCTATTAATATTTGGCATTCTCAATCTCAATATTAACAAATATTGACATTCATAGAAAGAAAGGCCATTCTAGTCTTATTTTCGAAGTATACAGTATCTTTTTCTCAAATATTACAAATTCAAGGCATACATTTCTTGATGGATATTCTACAGGTTTAAAAGATCTATCAGGGAAAGGACGCAGATTAATAATTACTGATATAAATAGTGATTCCGGATTTCTATTCGGAGGTATTAATGTATTTGAATCACGAAAAACGGAAGCTTATCACGAAACGTGGGGGTGTTTGAAAAATGATTTTCTTCAATTCTAGAACTTATTGAGCTTTAATCCGTTATATCTATGGACAATGCATCCTACCATTGTCATCGAATGGAAAATACTTCCACTTCTTCGTGGCGAAAAAGCCAAATAATAGACTGGCTAAATTTAAAAAAAATATTGAACTTTAATATATAATATGCTGAAAGTACAATAATTATTAGATATAGCAAGGCTTCGAAAAGCTGAATTTACCAAGAAAGCTGTTAATGAAATGGCGCGTGAGTGGAGTGTAATAGTATTACGTTTACCCCCATATCACTGTGAACTTAACCCCATTGAACTAATTTGGGCGCAAATTAAAAACCAATTAACTGCGAAAAATAAAAGCTTCAAATTAAAGGACTTGAAACTTTTTCTTGAAGAAGCCACTGAGGACACATAAATGAGGCTGTGTGGAAAAATGTATGGATGAGAAAATTATGGGGGACCATGTGGAGATACACGTGTCGAGGTACTAAGAGAACCGCCAACTATTAGTCTCCTCATGGACATTTCTAGCAATGAAGACTCACTTTCTGAATCAGAGTGACTATTCTGTACCTAATTAAAGACATGTTTGATAACAAATATGGTCAATCATTTTACCTATTGTTTTTGTTAAATTTTAAGGATTTTTAAAAAACCTAAATCACGGAGGTGATAACTTTTCACGAATGTATTACTTCATATATTTGCGATTACATGTTAAAATGGTCTATAATTTTGGTTTGTAATATTTCCAAAAAGGTAAACGTAATTAAAAAAGAACGATTATTAATAAACAAACCTAAAAGGGGTAAAAAGGAATATGTTACCATTAACAAAAAAAAAATGAAAATACTAACTTCTTATCACATAAAATAACTAGTTTATGATTTATTATTTAACACTCTAAAAATGGTAAGAAAGGAACATGTTTTAATTAACTAAAAAAATCAAGTTTCTTATTAACACATAAAATACTTAATTCATGTTAGTGGACAAGGACAAATCTGTATTAAAAAATATCTGTTTTCTGACGATTAACTATTACTCGAGAAAGAACAGCTACATCAGCCTTGCTTATTTGTGAAATGTCTTCACGAATCGGAAATAGTATATTGTGTAACTAGGAGGAAAAGCAAAACATTCCTGGACGACTGTGGTAGTTGCTGGACGAGGCGCCGCCGAGGCCAGCAACACAGGAGTCCAGGTATGTGCTTTTCCTACGAGTTGCACATACTATTTTTTATCCGATCGAATTTAATTAGAATACATACTTATATAAATAGAGCCAAATATTACTGTAAATAAAAACGGTGTTTTAAATTTAAACTCAACATAATATCAAGTTTTGAATCGAGCGAGCTTGAATTTTATTACGTAGCTACGGAAACTACAGCTAAATGTTACTTTTGAAACACGTCAGATCTGACAAACAAGGCGTTTGAATATGACAGAAATGTTACATTCCCGGCCTAGGACGGGAATGTTATATTCCCGGATTGTTATTTTCTATTCTTGTATAGTTATTGCATGTTGCCAAGCAACGAATACAATATACTGGAATCATGACTTTTGCGGTGAGAAAACACATCGGAAAGGTGTCGTTTTTCGTCCGATCGGATAAAAAAACAATTTTTATCCGATCGGACGAAAAACGACACCTTTCCGATGTGTTTTCTCACCGTGTTTACTTCCTGACCAAAAAATTACAATTCACGGATGTAAGAACAAAAAAGTGTCCACGTGGGTTGACTAAACTATAATTTAAAAAAAATACGTCCGTTCACCTTAAATCCTTAAAACTAACGGAATGAAAGAGGTTGTGACACGCTATAAACTGAAGCGGCGGAAGCCGTAAACTACATAGTTCGCCATTTATGAGTAGAAAGCTATACACCAAAACCTACTTCACGGAGGTGATATTTAGATTTCGGAACAGTAATTAAGGCATAAACAAGTAAATTTTATGAATATTTAAAAGAAAATTCGATTGATATTTTTATTACAAATAATTTTCCTGGGCATGTAAGAAAAAATTTCATATTTTTAACTTTATTGGTAGATTTTTTGTACTTAGTGTAAAACCGGCGATTGTAAAAAAGAACAGTCACGGAGGTGAGGTTTTCAAATGTTTTTGGTTATAAAAAAAAACGCAAAAATTTTCAACGCATCGCTTTTAATAGTTATAAATAATCCTTGGCTTTTAAAGGGTAAACTCAATATCAACAGTTTGATTTGTCATTTTTCACATAATTTTTTAAAAGTGTATATAAGATTTTCATCTTTCATGAGAACTATCCACATATGTATAAAATGTGATAGTTTTTAAATTTGCCTTGCCGAAAATACCCAACGATTTCTAAATCTTTTAAAATGTCAGAAGTTAAAAATTTTTTTTTTATTTTTTATTTAATAAATGCTCAGTAGCAACTGGTTTTCGTACCCGTTTCCCTTGCCACACGGCAAACGTGTATCTGCCAAACAATACGTGACTGTATAAATTTGTGATTCAGTGTTCGTCTTCACAGTCCATTTTGCACTAAACCTTTTCCCCACTAAAACTTGTACAAACATTGGCCAACACATTCCAATCCGCAAATAAGTGTAGCTCCCAGATACATTTGTGGATTTGTCAGTCGGAGAAGCATACAAAATGTTGTCGTATTTGCCAATCACATCAGTACTGTGGGAGTGCCTTTACAGATATAGAATGGTTGGCTAAATATATGTTTATTTTATATTTATTTTTTTTATCTATTTGTCTCAAATACTAAGCCATTGGCAAACATGCCGATTTTGTATTTTGCTTTATTATGCTTTCATTCACTATTTTTTTATTTGTATATTGATTTATTTTTGTTTACGTGTACTATTTAAACACGGTTCTTAAGTTGTCATGACTATTTTTTGACTAGAAATGTAGTGTCTCCATGGTTCATGTGACTTTTTCTTAATTACAATCTTTCCTCAATTTTTTGTTTGTCTATTTTTCGACCATGTCCTAATATGTGATCAGTAACGTTTTATGATAATTTTGTCTAGAAAATCAATGTGGTCATGCGTTTCCTTAACATTTTTAAATTTCATAATTATACTTCCAAGCTCCAATTGCTTTGTGTTCAGGTTTATTTTTTTTCACGGAATATGATGATACCTAAAATTTTTCTAACTGGAAGAGCAGTGTTGTCAAGCGTTCCGGTGAATTTCTCAATTTCTCTTAATTATATTTATGTATCTTTATACAAATATTTTTTGCGTTTCGAATAATTTTTTATTCACGTACTAATATGCCATATATCATGCTTTTCTGTTTTTTTTTTTTGACTAGATAATAAATGTTGCTAACCGATGCGTAGAGTCGTTTTTTTCTTTAATTTTCTTAATTATACTTTTTTTTCGTTAGCACACTTATATGAGGCATATAACATTTGCCAAGGATGTGATCCTTCAGATAATAGCCTCGTATTCTAAAGAAATACTCTATAACATACTATTAATATTTTGCATTCTCAATATTCATATTAATTAATAGTTATATTAATTTAAAGAAAACTTGTTCTATTCTTATTTCATAAGTACATAGTCTTTTGAAACCGTTCAAAATTGTCTATTATGTGTTGGGAATGTCCGCTATAGAAAACTCAGCGGCGATGCCGCACCTAGACATTTTTTCCTTAGCTCCAATATAAGAATTAAATAAGTAGATAGAACTAAATCCTAAAATGATATCACATAATACGTCTATAACTAGAAGCCACACGGTACGCATAAAGTGACTAATAATACCAGCCGACAAATAGCGTAGTAGTTCTGAAATTGTGTAATTAACTTTAAGTAACTCGGTTACCGGTTAACTGAAAAGGTGCTCGGCGATAAATGATGAGATGCAATATCTTAAATTCCGTCATTTGCCGGAAAGTTAGGACCAAGCTTGGCATCGTACGAATCTCTGCCAATATCATTAGTCTACGTTTAAATCTAAACACGTCTTGGCGCCTAGGCAAGTTTTGAGGGAAATAAATGTTGATATTGTACATGAACAAAAATGGGCTACTATTCCTGGGTTTATACTCTTTTTGTGTTATAGGATAGAAAATATTTCGCCTGGATGCACTGCTGCCAATCTTTGAAACGTAAAATAACGATCAACGATCTCTAAAAATCTTGTAAATGAAAAATCTTATATTCGAATACTTTCTCCAGAAATTTGAAAAAATCATCCATTAAACATCTATATTATAATAATAAGCGACAAAACGCAAAAACCATAAGTAGCTGGCAGGCATACTGCCCAACAACGAAGTAAAGGCCGATCAGAAAAAGAAGAAAGAGGAATTTTGTGAAACTGCGCATTTAGAAAATGAGTACTTGACTAATGCTTGCTAGAAATTATGGATTTACTTAGTGCATTTATTGAGTAAATATGCGGTTGGGCTTATATTCCTTTTCTAATTTCACAACCTCAAAAATGGTCCTCTTCGTTTGTTCGCTAATTGACCTTTGCTTCGAAGATGGGCTATTACTACAATTGGGGCATGATGGGCTAATGGAAATTATGGGTATTGAGTTACTGCAAATTTTGGGCCCGGTTAAATCGAGCATTCTGAAAAAGCAGTTATGCCTGCATATAGGTATAGCTAATACTTTAGAAGAAAATTATGAATTCTATAGTCCCGTTTCTTTAATTAACTCATCAGAGAATTTCTTCACAGTAGATTCTTTATGCGCATTATTGAATGTCCCGTCGTAGAGTGATTGAATGACCTAGTTCCTATGACTTTACTGCGCTTTTTTTTCTCTGGTATTATTCAAATTCGATGATATCCGCAATCAAACTGAATCCTCGAAATGAGTTATGTGAAATAATTATCGATGTTTTTCGTAGGGTGAAACCTGAAATACTGTAAGAAGTTAATATATTTTTAGGGGAATGGTATGCACTTCGTATTATCTTTCATAATTTACGGGCTATCCGCATCATTTTTTTTTTCGTAAAATATAATTTAAATATTCTAAATCCAATTCTATAAAATATACGAGGGACATAGTAGTTACAGTATTTTTTACCGTGCTGCGGCTTTTGCGTTTGATGCAAAAACATCAAACGATTTTTGCTGAGTGGGTCTATATTGTTTGTACTCTGGCAGTACCGTTTCTTAGCAGTTGATAAGTTTCGCATCCCATACCCGCCCTCTGGCTTAATTTAATCGAGTCTTTTGGGTTAGTATAAGTCACACATGAGAAACTCTTTAGCTAAGGATATCCTCAGTCTGGTTAGGTTGGATTACCCATGCTTTATATTTCAAGTTGGCAAATAGAGATGGTGTATTAGGTTTGTTTTTGAAATTGTGTTTTTTCTTTCTCAATCCCTTCCTAATTTCCTAAATTTCTAGGCAGCCGCCAACCACTCGGACATGCGCAATTGACCCCTAGTTAGCCGTTTCTCCACTGTTTAAAAGCAACCCGGTGTGGGGTGGGCCCTTTTTTAAAGAAAACTCGTGAGCTGTTTTAGGACAAGCCATATTACCAATTACATTTCAATTTTTTCCGACGTTTCGATAAGCTGTTGCTATCATCCACAGGACTATAAATAAAGGGATGAAAAACATTTAAATTATTATCCTGTATACAACTTAAGTGCTAAGGATTAACGTAAATTATGTACGAAACAAACATAATGGGCGAAACAAACGTATATCGATGGCCTGAAGACAATACCACGTATCATCACTTTTAGCAACATTGGATTTTTCATTCATACCTTCATACTGCTAAAAATTTTATCTTTCAATGGGCAACACTGCGTAAGCATAACGACGCTTGAAGTTACATGTTTCGCGCCTTTTAATAACGCGTATTATACTGTCGTTTACTTGCAAGTTGGGGGGTTTGTTTTTATGTGTTTTATTGGAGAATAGGTAAGTTCTGCATACACTTACTTACTTAATATAAATAAACAAGTTTAAACATAAAATAGGTCTTGATTGTGATTGATAGGGTTAATTTAGAAATACTGAGACTAATTGGTGTCTGTTGATACGTGTTATTGCATTTTATTGAAACTGATGATACATGTTGTTTCGTAATTTGATAGCTGATTATAAAACTAAGGGTTTTGTTTTTTAAATGATCTTAGCAAGATTTAGACTCGTTAATTTGCACAAATCCAACCTAGTAAAATACTAATTAAATTAAGTCAGGGTTTTTTTATGGCAGTGGCACACACACTAAAGGGAGACCCTATGGCGCTCGACGAGCGGTGTGTATGCGACACGGCTCTTGTCGCAAGTTGAATATTTGTAAGTTGTAAGTAGTGGGAAACAGATGTCCTGGGAGTGAGTTCCACAGTGATGCAGTGCGCCAGACAAAGGAGTTCTTGTAAAGCGATGTTCTAGGTGTTTCCAGTTGTACGATGAACTGGTGCGCTCTTGCGTCTGTCGTGACTGTCTGACAGGAGCTGCCAGGGGCGTGATGAGGCGGGCCAAATTCTGGGAACACCAACCGCAGTATCTGTAAAACAGAGATATCTCGGCTACATGTCTGTGGTGTTCCAGACTATCTAGATTCCGGGTCAACTCCGGGTCGCCGACGAGACACACAGCTCTCTTCTGAATGGAATCCAGCAGCTTTAGGGTGTGCTTTGGTGCGGCACCCCAGATATGTGAGCAATATTCTAAGCACGGGGTTATTTGCGCTTTGTAGAGCAAGAGCAACTGCTGCGGTGTATAAAATTTTTTGTTGCGAAATAGCGCACAAAGCTTCTGAGAGGCTGATTTTGCGATGTTAGCAACGTGGTCATGCCAGGACATATTGCTGTTGACCGAGATACCCAGCAGTCCGATTGACGAGGATGAAGGAATGGTCGATCCTGCCATAATGATGTCAGGGCCCGCTGTATTGGCCCTCTTGGTAAACGTGGCGATAAGATGGCGATAAGAGGACTTGGATTTATTTTCAAGTTATGTTCTCTAGAATAAGTAAGCAGCGAATCAAGATCAGTGTTAAGATGAAGGGCAACATCATCAGGCTCAGCGGGATCGAAACAATGCAGCAGTTGTGTGTCATCTGCGTATGACTGCACATGAGAGTTTGTAGCCGTCTTAAATATGTCAAATGTATAGCCTAGAAATAAAAGTGGCCCAATTATGGACCCCTGAGGGATGCCAGACACTATTACTCCCCTGGAGGACAATTCGCTGCCAATGCGCACCCTCTGTGATCTTTCAGAGAGATACGCCTCGAAGAACGACACCGACAGTTGATCAAAACCCATATACTTTAACTTAGCACAGAGCAATTCATGATCCAAGACATCAAATGCCTTGGAGTAGTCAAGCGAGACGGAAACAACCGCCATATTTTTGTCTAGAGCTCTAAATATATTATCAATCAGATTTAACAAAGCAGACGTCGTGCTGTGGCCTTCCCTAAACCCAGATTGATTGACAGGAAGCAAACTGTTATTTTTGAGATAGCGAACGACTTGTGTATGAACAGTCTTCTCGAGCACTTTAGAAAGCACTGGTAGAAGACTAATTGGACGAAATTCACTAACATCTGATGGGTTTTAACTTTAGGGACCGGGCACACTATGGACTGCTTCCAATCATTCGGAAAGTAACCACGTTCCATACAACAATTAATTATATATGTCAAATGATTTAAGATGATCGGCAAGCTAAGTTTAATGTGTCTACTCATCACTTCCAGCAGCATTGGAACTTATGCTAAAAACATTATTCCAGACTGTCTCAGAATCCACCATGGTAAAAGAGAAATTTATATCAGCCTTATATCTGTTATCTCTGTAAAATGCAATTCTATTAACACAATTATTTGTTTTCTGAAATACGCTCATGAAGTAGTCATTTACTGTATCAGGATTCCCTAGCTCAGGTGAAATGCTGCCAACGTCCGGCCTCGCACCAGCATACACTCTCATCTGTTGAAGGCCCTTCTAAAGACATTTTGTATTTCGATTCCGCTGCAATAAATCTAAGTAACCAATTTTTTCTCTGTGATCTTTCAGAGAGATACGCCTCGAAGAACGACACCTACAGTTGATCAAAACCCATCTACTTTAACTTAGCACAGAGCAATTCATGATCCAAGACATCAAATGCCTTGGAGTAGTCAAGCGAGACGGAAACAACCGCCATATTTTTGTCTAGAACTCTAAATATATAATCAATCAGATTTAACAAAGCAGACGTCGTACTGTGGCCTTCCCTAAACCCAGATTGATGGACAGGAAGCAAACTGTTATTTTTGAGATAGCGAAAGACTTGTGTATGAACAGTCTTCTCGAGCACTTTAGAAAGCACTAGTAGAAGACTAATTGGACGAAATTCACTAACATCTGATGGGTTTTAACTTTAGGGACCGGGCACACTATGGACTGCATCCAATCATTCGGAAAGTAACCACGTTCCATACAACAATTAATTATATGTGTCAAATGATTTAAGATGATCGGTAAGCTAAGTTTAATCATAAAGAGTGTCTACTCATAACTTCCAGCAGCATTGGAATTTATGCTAAAAACATTATTCCAGACTGTCTCAGAATCCACCATGGTAAAAGAGAAATTTATATCAGCCCTATATCTGTTATCTCTGTAAAATGCAATTCTATTAACACAATTATTTGTTTTCTGAAATAAGCTCATGAAGTAGTCAGTTACTGTATCAGGATTTCCTAGCTCAGGTGAAATGCTGCCAACGTCCGGCCTCGCACCAGCATACACTCTCATTTGTTGAAGGCCCTTCCAAAGACATTTTGTATTTCGATTCCGCTGCAATAAATCTAAGTAACCAATTTTTTCCCTACGCACAGACGCAAGGGCGAAGTTTCGAAGGTGCTTATATGCTTCTCATGTCTCAGGAGTTTTGTTTCGCTTATACCTTAATTTTGCTCCATCACATCCCTTCATGATCAGCCTCAATGCAGGAGTGAGCCATGGTGCAGGTGGTTTGTTCACACGAACAGTTTTCAGTGGTACATGCTGATTGAACAAAAAGGACAAGCGCGATGACAGAAAAGATACCTTGTCATCTATACTATGCTCATAATATACTTGGTCCCATGGAACCTGACGCAAGTCATTGTAAAAAAGTTCCTCGTCAAAATCACCAAAACTTCGCAAAGTCACAAATTTCTGTCTATTTTTTATTATTGGCAAATTAAGTTTGCAAAAAGTTAACCTATGGTCACTAATAAGATCAGCACCGATTGTGCCAGCCCCACGGAGAACACCATAATCACTGATGAAAATAGGATCAAGCAACGTTGACACGGCATGTGTAACTCTAGTTGGTTCGTCTATAGCCTGTATGAAACCCAATGCATCAAATAGCTGCGACACTGGATTTGCCAAATTTAGAAAATTCACATTGAGGTCCCCCAGAACAGTGACATACTCATACAAAGGTAAGATCTCAGGCAACACATGGTCTAGTACCCGGACACACTCATTGATATTATTACCTGTCCTGTAAACCACCCCTGCAATCAAACTTGTTTTACTATTAATTTTAATTTTAATCCAAATATTTTCAAATCCTTCAGTACTCACTGCATTGTCCAGATCCACGACATCACACTGGAGATGGGATTTGACGTAGACTCGCACGCCCCCTCCCCTTCTCAAAAGACGATCATGCCGGAAAAACTTGTAACCACCCAAGGCAACCACATCTGATGAAACATCAGGATTTAACCAAGTCGCAGTAACCGCTACAACATCGAAATCATTACTGTATACTAGATCTACAAATTCCTGAAAACCAGTAAATATTGACCTAAGGTTTAAATGCGATATGCTGATATTATGAAAATTAGATCTATTATTATTCATATTGTTCGTTTGTACTCTATACGGTTTCACAAAAATAATCTATTCTTTTATTTTGACTACTCATTTAGCGCAGAAGCGATGGGCAGGCTCTATCTAATGCTTTATGAACAATATCGATATCCAAGTTGTTTTGCTTTTTGAGTTTGACACAATTAGTACATTTTACAATTTGAGATTGACAGTCTTTGTATGAATGATTGCCTGCACATTTAGAACAAACTTTTTCCAACTTACAATCTTTTGCAAAATGATAAAAGCCCATGCAGTTGTAACACTGTAACATACTAACATGGTTAAAAACGCGACACCTAGACCATCCTATTTTAACCCTTGTTTGCTTTAGCAAGAAATTATGCGTTTTTGAGTCCAATTCTAAAATTAAGTCAATATTTTTGTACCTGTTTTCAGCCTTCTTTAAAATTTTCATATGAAAATTATCCGCAGTGCTAAGGTCGTTCCATTTCACAATAAGATCTATAATATTTTCATCTGAATCATCCCTGCCAATGTCCTCAGTGCTAATGTTCAATAATCTTAATTTTGGCATCTTCAGTGAAGGGGTCTCCACAGTATATCTGTGTCCTAACTGACCGACCAGCTTCTTACGTAATATATCAATATCCTTCTTATCAGTACAACCTATAACAACACCTCCATTTGTCACTTCACGGAACTTTGAGACATTGATATCTACTGGATCTATCTTCTGCCTAATATCCTTTTTTGTCACCTTGCTATTTTGATCATTTCTTGGCTTCACCACTAGTACTCCTTCGGGGGTATCCGCTTTTAAAACACCAGCAAACAGTTTCCCAGGGCGTATGTCCAAAGCAGGGCCAGCGAGCAGCCTACTCTTGAGACTCCTTACTTTAACAAGCAATTCTTCGTTCCTCTCCTCTAACAGCTCTATAAGTTTATCTTTCCCATTCACGTTTTTCTTTTGTTCTTCAATAACTGACTGATACAGTGCGAAAGAATCGCCTTTATAATATTTTTCACAATAAAACTTCACTCGCACTGCACTTCCTCCTCGCAACTGCAAGACTTTAATCTCGGATGCAGAGACCAGGCTAACAATTTCGCCCTTACACAATCGCGCGCTACATCCATCGCAACAAAATATCTCTACTTGTTCACTGGTTTTCTTGCAAACATCACATTCCATGGTGTCCAGGAATATTCAGAAGTAGATATGGCAACATCGCCCTTATAACCGGCGATGACGTTGTAAACAATATCGAAAAAAACAAACGATCCCTTCACTAAAACTTGATATAACTTCACAATTTTTAGTTCATCAGGTTATAAAGTTACCCACACATTGATGAGCAACTGTTTCGTAATTAATTACTCAATTTATACCGAAAAACCACGATAATTTTCAGAGCTAATGAATCCAATCAACCGACAATGTTAACAGATTTTCTCATTTGCATTTGTATTTTTATATTTTAACTTCATACAATGCCCTCATCTCGCTGCGGGGCGCAACCAACAAAAACTAACCCAAACTAACCGAAAGCATGCCAAAAACTAACTAATCCAATAAAAAAAAAGCTTGCAAGCGCCGGGCATCGAACCCATTACTTTGCATTCTAGACGCGAGGCTCGCCACCTGAGCCAGAACCTCTCACATTCCTGCTTTTCTCGAAAAGTCTTGTTCAAACGCGTGAAGTGAAAAAAATTGTAAACAACATTAACGAGCGGAGTTCGGGATCAATGCCAAAATGTCCGGGCTGTCTCAGTCTCTAGAAGTAATTGGGAACTGTACTCGACGCGCCGAACAGATTCACTAAGCACGAAAAGAATAATTCAATAACTCGTCAACTCGTCTTATTTTATGATTCCAAACATAGGGAAGCTGATAAGACATTCTATTTGTATTTGTTGCATTATGGACAAGAAAAAAATAAAACAATGGTTCGATTCAATCATAAAATGAGACGAATTATTTCCGCGATTAGTGAATCTGTCCGGCGCGTCGAGTATAGCACAAATTACATATCAGCCAGGCTTAACCTTCCGGGTTAGTTAAAAGACATCAAAATTTCAACAAACGAGACCCGATTTTGAGAAGGAGTACCTATAGTTAACAATGAACGTTTCGTAGTCCAGATATAATATCATATTCATCTGTGAAGCTTTGATGCTACGACTTAGCCCGATGGCAGCCACACTGACAACATATAACACCAATATAGGTATTCAGGTATATTATTCTTAAAGCAAGTAGGAAACCATATTTTGCTGATTTCTTGGTCGAGACAATGTTATTTAAATTTTTAAATTTTTACACGTGTTAACAACCATGATGAAATTTAGAACAAAAATATAAATTTTTACGCTTCTTAACAAATATTCTCCCAACCAATCGGCGAAAATATGGATGCCTATTTGCTTATATTTTTACATTTGCAATACATCTAACCGATATTTATGAAAATTGCTATTTAAATTATAAGTAAGTAAGTATGGTTGATGAAGTTTAAAGCAACGCCCGGAAACCGTTCCCAAGAGCAATTTCTTGGTTACAAAGAAAATAGGATCATATTGGTCCTTGGTCCGCGTAAAATTTAATAATAGTAACACATGAATTTATCATGTGGTAGAAAATAAAAAAAGAGAATGCATAATGCCATAATTCTAAGTCGAACTTATCTAATTGAACCAGGAAGTACAAGGAACAATCTAATATGCATCGTCGTTTTTGAAATTTAAACAAAGCATGGAATATTTATAAAGCCAGACGGTGCTCCCCCGAGCACTAATTGGAATAATCCACTTCCAATTAATTCTGTCGAAAGTTCAATGTTACCTTCTGCTCGGAGTTTGTAAGTTTAGCATCTTATTCGTTCTCTTAGCTTCCTGAGACAATGGGGAGTTTTTGCGGAAGACATCCAAATTGTCGACAAGGAGTTACAGTGCCAACAAACTTACCATGTCACCAATTTTTATCACGTATTTCTCAAATAAACAAATTTTTCATACGGAGTCATAATTTGCATACTTTTGTGAAGTAACGTCACTAGTATGAATAGCGGTAAAATTGCGCGCGCATGTAACTAATCTACACCTCAGCATCAGTCCATTCTCATCCACGTGAGCTACTGCATTCTTAGGTAATGTCATCCGTCATTTTTATATACAGCAGAATAAAAGAAGATCCTTACGTAGTTTCCATCAACCAACAATAGCAAAAATGACTAACACTACATACACAATACCCATTCGTTACAGTTATAGACAAGTTTGATTTTTATGGCAGTGGTACGCACACCAAAGGGAGATCTTATGCTTTGGTGCGGCACCCCAGATGTGTGAGCAATATTCTAAGTACGGTCTTATTTGCGCTTTGTAGAGCAAGAGCAACTGCTGCGGTGTATAGAGTTTTTTGTTGCGAAATAGCGCACCAAGCTTCTTGGAGGCTGATTTTGCGATGTTAGCAACGTGGTCATGCCAGGACATATTGCTGTTGACCGAGACACCCAGTAGTCCGATCGACGAGGATGACGGAATGTTCGATCCTGCCATAAGGATGTCAGGGCCCGCCGTATTGGCCGTCTGGGTAAACGTGGCTGCTTGGGTATTTGCTGAATTCAACTGGACCAAATTTCTGTCGCCACAAGTTTGAACCTTCTCCAGGTCTTGATTAATTGCTGTAATCTGCTCCTGTCTGCGATGATAAGTCTCAGTCTCTGGTAAAGGTTTTTCTGATCTAAATTGGGAGAGTTGGTCAAAGTATTGCGCCCTGAGGCACGCCTGCGTTAATGGTGAATGTGTCTGAGATGTGTCCATCAACTGCAACGTGCAGAGATGGGTGGATCGGTCCTTAAGGAAACTGGCAAGCCAGCTGCAGAGAGAGGCTAGTAGTCCGAAGGACAACAGTCTGTTGAGCAATCCGTCATGTCAAACTCTGTCGAATCCCTTCGACATATCCAACGCAATCGCTCGAGACTCTCCGTAGTTCTCAATTGCCCTAGTCCATATATGAGTGACGTAGGCCAATTATATCTTCTGACAATCTCTCTTTGCGAAAGCCGTATTGATTATCGCTGATTATTCTGGTATTCTCGAGGTACTTGAGTAGTTGCTGATTGACTACTAACACGTTCCATTACTTTGGAGATTATGGGAAGCAAGGCAATTGGAAGATAGTTTGAGGGCCTAGTTTTCTTGCCTTTTTTTGGAACAGGATGCACTTGAACGACTTTTCAAGAAGATGGGTATATCCCTTTTCGGCAAGACAGAGAAAAAAGTCTAGAAAAAACGGATGTTAGTTCGTTGACGCAGTTCTTTAACACGATGGCAGGTATTTTCTCCGGTCCTGATGCTTTTTGCGTATCTAGTTCTTTAAGGATTTTACGAATATCACGGTAATAAAACTAGACTTCTGCCATGGTAATATTGATGTTCGATATGGTGGGTAGAGCCTTGCCTTGGAGGACGTCTAAGGTAGAGTGCGATGAAAACATTTTGGCCAACATGTTTGCTTTTTCCTTGGCCGTGATGCCACATTCGTCTGTCAAAGGTAAGAGAGACGTTTTTGTAAAGTTATTACTTACTGCCTTTGCTACCGACCATAAATTCCTGGAGTCACTGGGGCATTGCAAGAGTATATTCCTGATCCTTTTATGGTGTTTGTCCTTAGTTTCGTCGATCACACGTTTGCATTCGTTTCTCGCTTCGATAAAATAATTGCGATTTTCAGCGGTCTGGTTTTGCTGCCAGTACTTGTAGGCTTGCTGTTTTCTATCTACAGCTCTTTCGCATCTTCTGTCAAACCACGGTCTTCCTTATGACGGTAACTTGATGGAATTTGTGATGTATGCTTCCATTCATGAGGAGATTACTTGCGTAATCTCTTCGCAGCAGACTGACGGGTCATCAGTGCCAATGCAGACGTCGAGCCAAGGAAAATCTAGGTAGTCCCAATTTGCAGAATTGTAATGCCAGATTTTGCGAGGCAATGGTGGTTCCTTCTGTAGAAGTGGCAAATCACAAACCGATGATAAGTTTGTGGTATACCTAAGGGCGGACCAACTGTACTTGTGTACTGGTCAGTATTCGTGGTTAGAAAAAGATCCAGGAGGGCGGCGAATTCGCCTCTCTCTGAGATTCGAGTTGGTTCGTCTACAAGTTGAGTAAGCCCGCAGCTGATGGCAAATGCTTCAGCTCTCTCCCTATCTTCTTTGTCGGTCTTGTTGTGATGTTTGAGCCGGATGGTGTTGTGGGCATTGAAATCTCCCAGAACGATTATTTCTGAATTGGGGTGATCGACCTGTATTGAGTCAAAAGTGGAAGCTAGTGTTGTAAAAACGCTTTGGTAAGCTCTATCGCTCTCGAGAGATAGAGACAGCATATAAACTTGGTTAATCCCTTGGCGGTGAACTTGAACCACATGACGTCAAGGTTGTTCGGTTTGAGTGTTTCTTCGCGGTGACATGAAAGGTCGCTTCGGCCAAAAAGGCATACTTGTGTTTCTGTAAGAGCTAGTATGTGTGGTCTATTTGCTTGTAGATGTTGGTCTACCAAATTTATGTTTGTATTTAGACCTCTTATGTTGCCGAAATCTATTCTAAATTGGTTCGGTATCTTTGCTGTCTGTGAAATGCGGAATGAAGGGTTCCCAGGTCCACCCGTTGCCCGGAGATCCGAATGGCCGGGGAATTTGCCTCCGGAATATTTTCATCCTGGAAGCACCATCATGTAAATATATTACTACTGTGGAATCCCGAACAACTAGCGCGGAAGCGGAACGTGATTCGGAGAAACCACTTAGCACTTCCCAGTTCGGGTGGGATGGTCTTTCACCGACACACAGATCTCTCTACAGCTTTAAACAGATTTAATACATCTTATGTATGCTCGTAACTGTTGACATTTACCGGCAATTGTTGACCTTTGTTGGTCATTGTTGGTATTTGCTGGTAATTGTGAATCTATAGCCAATCAGGACCGGTTCAAAGCAAATCATGGACGATTCAAAGTGGATCAGGGATGGTTCAGAGCGGATCGGGATCGGCTGAAGAAAATATCGAAAATTATCCACAAATACTAAGAATTACCTGCAAATTGCAACAGTTACTCGCAAATACCAACAATTATTCACGTATCAGACCGGTTTAAAGCTGTATACAGACCTGTCAAAAGCTCTATTAGACTTGTATAAAGCTGTATTAGATGTATGGAATGCTGGATCTAATGCGTATTCAGAACAAGTTTCTTTTTATTTCATTCTACATATTAAATGACAAATGACATAACCCACCCACATCGACAAAATATTGACAGATGATATGTACAAAATATGAAACCCTCAAAAAGGAGTAGTTCACGTGGATGAAAATTAATTGATGCCGAGGTGGAGCTTTCTTGGATGCGCGTGCACTTTCCATTCCACCTAAAATTGTATTATTTTAGCGTAACTAAGTGCTATCTAAAATAAACGCCAAAGTTACATGTTCACAGTTTTGCTCAATTTAACGTTCCCTTAATAATCCTTCTTTATAATTTCCCAAGTGAATATATAAACGGCAGCCAAATATTTACTCTATCTTTAATTAATAAACGCCAACAAGTAGAGTATTAGAAGAAAGTTTACCGACGAAGAACGGGCTTAAAACTGGAGCTAGAAAAAGGTTTTAACTGAGTTATTCTCTGAAATTTTCTGCGGAATAAATTTACAAAACAGTATTGTTTTATAAATAAGGCATTATAATGTATTGCTTATCTGATTTCATTGTATTTGGACGACCAATAGACAGGATTAAGTACGTGAAGTGTTTCACAGGTACAATTAATTTTAGTAGTGATATGCACCGATTAATTGACCTATATTCTGAAAAGAGTTGGACCTGTCAAAATCTCTCTGCGTCAACAACTGCTGTTACACAATCTGGAACGGGGTGGGGTAAAATGCAACCAGTATGATGGAAAGCTAGTGGGGCTTTCCACGAGTTATATCGATAACGAAGGGTTGAGACTAGCAAACTGGTACGATCTCACCTTTCCCAAATTGCATAGATGTTTTTGCACCTTCCCTCTTCTTCTGCCTGTGCCGAACGTAACTGGTCGATGTGTGAAAATGTCCACTCTAGGAAAAGAAACGAATTGACGACCACAACTGCTGGCCAGATCGCAGGAGTGTACCATAATCTGAGACTCATGAAAAACATAGACATAGAAGACATATAGAGAGGAATTCCAGGAGAAGCCCGAAGACTTCATCCCACTACTGGGATTGAACACGAAAGTGACAATGACCTAGAGGTAGTGGTGATATATGCTGGACCCTACCGAGAAGTATTGTTGAATTCCAATTCTTTGTTGTTTTTTGCGGTATCCTTTTGTTTATCCTCAAAACTTGAGAAGTTGTAACGTAACTTCTTACCTTCATTCTTTATCTTTGTTTTTGTGGAAATAAATGTTTATGTTCCTTTGTAAACAGTCAGTTGTATTTTTAATCGGCTGCAATACCCATAATAAAAAAGAGATAACGTAATAATATTAATATGAATGCGTTTTTCCATAATTGAGAAATTAAGATTTTGACTCTCAAAACCGGTCAAACTCAACAATTGACTGAAAAGAATTTGACTTGACCAGTCACAGCGCAGTGCACAACAATAAATTTGAGTTCTCTGTTTTGATGAAAATAATTACAGAAAAAAAAATCGTGTTATTAAAATTATTTTCCCTTAGAAATAACCAAATGAACATTTTTATAAAAATTGGAAACTTTTTTATTATAATTGGAAACTAACTGAAAAACAGTCTATAATAAAAAAGGTGAAGCAAAATATATAAAACATGTCAATCGGAGTCAATTCACAGGAGGCTAACCTTTTATTCAACCGAAACTTTATATAATTTTGGGACGTAGGGTCGGTTAAGCAAAACAGGTACATTTGATTTGAATGGAAAAATGCCTCCAGTTTCAGAATTGCACTACTCACGCCCGGTCCTACGTGAGCGATTTGCAGCGAACGCGAACGCGAATCTGTGGCGATGCCGTGCGACTATATTAACTTTTCGTATGGCATCGCCAGCACTTCGTGTTCGCGTCGACTGTAAATCGCTCACCTAGGACTTGGCGTTAGCCTTAAGACATTTTTCTGATTTAGAGTTCTTATAATATTGCCATGTGTTGAATATTTTCTTTTATTTGGATTATCGGAGTAGTGATATAAACTGATAATACCCATTGTAACTAGCGAAGTCGGAAACTGAACTGATACAAATTCGTTTGTAAAATAAGTAATAAGAAGTAAACTCAGACCCTTATATCTGGCAACGTTGAGATCCTGTGACATTTGATGTTTTGCACGTTTTGACGTCATAATGGCAATGTATGGAAGGATGATGTAAACTGGTGTTTAGTTTTTTTTCTTATTTATGTAAAGTTTTAAATTCAGGCTTTCGAGATGACGTCATAATCTTGCATTCTTCTTTAACTGACGAAAACTGTAGGTGTAACAAGAAAAATTAAAAAAAGTCACATTACTGAATTTGCAACTGTTCCCGCAAAATTTTGACAAACCATGCCATCGTGACATTTTTATAATATCAAACACACACTATATCTATTGAATAAACACAACTGCTCATTTTAAACGTGTTGAGCCTTTTCAAATTAGAAAAAGCGCAAAAACGACTGCAAACCCATTGTTTTTGTTAGAGCTTCAAGTGCACGGAAAATGACGGTTTCCACACGACGAGGCTCCAATAAACAGAAGTTACAGCTAATGAAAGTTCTTTAAAGAGCATGGCGAGGAAAACGAAGGTGTACCAAACGAAAATAACAGATCGCTTAAGAAATAAAACATGGCAATAAATCTACAGTACGTACTCTAAAAAAGAATATGTTACAATATATAGATAATTTAAGAAAAAAATAAACGACAAATTTTTTCTACATCTATGTATAGGTGAAAAAAATTTGATTTTTAGGGAATATTACAGTGGATTTATACAAGACAGTGGCGACAATAGAGCCTAAGCCCCGCCCATCCGTCATTAATCATCAAAATTTAAACGTAGGAATAGGGTTTATATATGGTTACTGATATTGAATTTTATTTTATGGATGCAAATCGGTTACTAAATGTAATTTTGATGCATAATTCGACATAACTATTAAATGAACTACCAAAAAACTTTTTCCTTTGGTAATTTAAATGACACGTGTTTAATTTTTTTGCAAATTGAGGCTATGCCACAGGCTGTGTTATAAAGACAATTTCAATACATTTAAAAGGCATCCAAATGACTTGACCACATTAAAAATTAGTTAAAGACAAATTATATAATTGGATTTAATTTAAAAAAAAAAACAAATTTTGTATTTATTAAATATCTAATTGAATTTTTTAATTTTTGAAGAGGCAATTATATAAAATATGATGTTTGTTATTGTTTGCGTTTTGACCCAAAACTCTAGACTATTACCTATTTTTTATTACTGAGAAGAAAGGGAGGGATAAAATAATAAAAAGCAGAAGATAATACACAAATATACATAATATAGTAACAACTTCGAAATCATTGTGGCGGCTTCATTTTTTAGACACTCTCCGTTTCGGGTAAGTTACCACCAAGGGGAAGAGAGGATTGAGAAGGGGTTATAAAAGGTGATACGTAATTCAACGCCTTTTCACACCCCCCCTTGGTGGCAAATACCCAAAAACTGCAATATATAATTTATTAATGTCAAAAGTATAAATCATACATATCAATAGGGCAACATTACATATTGAAATGCAAAAGGAATGTTCAAAATAAGTATGGCAAAAACATACTAGTTTAAATTATCTTTATTAAAGACAAATATAATAGGTAATCCTAATACAGAAATATAAGAGGAAATGTAAAATAACAATTAGGTACCTATACATTTAAAGTTTCTTAATATGAGCGTACTTGCATGAGGGTCCCATGTTAAAATACGATCTAGTACTACAACAAATTATTGAGGCTTCATTACTGATATATTCTCTTTACGAGTCGAAAAAATAAAAGTTTTACCTTTGTCATATTTTTGAGATAATTAGTTATAAGCGTACCTAAAAAACTTACCTTAAAGAATTACTGACATACCTGAGGGTTAAATTACTCTTTTTTTGTCTTGCTATTTTTAATCTAAATACTACAAAACGAGTAATTACTTTATTTCTTATATTATGACAGTCTGAGATGGTACTATAAATGAGTCTAATTTTGTCAATAAAATTTTTCTTAAAATTGATATTTTGTCGGAACACAATTTCATAATGCTGTGTAAAGACACTTTCCATTTCAAAAAAAAAATAAATAAAACACAGGTTCACATAAAAAAAATAGCAAAGTATTAATTCTATATGGTTTCAAAAGAGTAAATTTAGTAAAACTCTTGTAGAGAGGGTCGTTGTAGGTACTTTCTAATTCTGCGATGCTGTTTGCACATATTTTTGATTATTTTTTAATGGAGTTTACTATATAGCCAGCAATATTATATAACTAGTTTCAGTGAAGTTTAAGTTAAAATTTGCAAGGAACATGTTCAGGGAGAGCAACTGTTGCATAGGTTGTTTCAGTATTCGACTCAAACTCTCTAAAAAATTGACAAATATTACAGAATGTAATAATAACTGACGACTGACAAACATCTAACAAAACTATTTGAGTGGTCAATGAGATAACTAACCTGAGAAATTAATCTAAGGCTTACCTAATTGAATCGATTTAAATTTTTATAATAAAAAGTATATATGTAAATAACAGTTACATGTAAGTTAGTAATATGCAAATAACAGAAGTTCCTTCATAAAAATAATAAATCAATACAGTAGTCACAATATTATTTTAAAAGCGTCATAATAATATATTATTTGTTTGCCAGAAGACGAAACAGCACAAAGGCTTTCTACTATTTTATGGCATGCATTACTAGGCAATAATGACTTTATTCTACAAGCATGTGGAAAGTACACACTTTCCGCACGCATGATTCTGCGGAAAGTTGCTCTTTTCCGCACGCAAATACTTTCCGCGCGCTCAACAGTGCGGAGAGTATTTTCGTGCAGAAAAAAATTTGAAGTCTTCACTCATTTACAGTTTATTTGCATTTTTAATGAAACATAAACAATAACAAATAACGTGATTTTAATTATTTATCATTTATATTGAAAATACAATGGTTTGCATTTTGGGAACTTATTGCCGATGCAAAAAGGTCCCACGTTGCCTACGAACTAAGGCATGTTCTTTCATTAGAAGTATTTCCCATTAATGAACTTGAATGAGATTCTTCAGCATTATTAATGATATTGGTATTTTGCATGGAGGTGCTTGGTTCTG
>MU183523.1:0-12772 GCA_016904865.1 Pissodes strobi | reverse complement strand
AAAAAAAAAAAATGGAACCTATGGGCTCCTATTTAGGGGCCGAGCTGATACTGTGAAGACAGACGGCTGAACTTTGGGATCGAGTTCGAATCTGACCTCGGCGGGACCCTACCTCTGATGGGTTCCGGGATAGGAGCCGGACGAAGTCGAAAAAAAAATTTTTCGGAACGAGACCGGAAAAATGTCCTCCGTACGGATTAGACTTAAAAAAAGTACTCTGCGCGATTTTCGATCCGCGGTTCCTATTTCGAGAACGCTCGCCCCATAAGTTCCAAAAGTGGAAAATCGTGGTTTTGGACCCCTAAATATTATTTCGTAGAAAAACGCTTTCGTAGGCCATTTTATATTTAGGAGACGGTTTTTTTCATATTTGGAGCCTACCGGAAATTCGCTTCCTACCGGCTTTTTTTACCTAAGTTTCGAGCTAGCGAGTTCGTATTCCGCAGGGGGATGGAGGGCATCGGTCCGAACCCCCACCTAAAATTTTAAGTAGCTAAGCCTCCTAGGGGCTCCTAAATAGGGCCTCTTGGTGTCGTTCGACCTGGAGGGTTAAAATTCGGGTTAGGGGGGTTTTTGACGACGCCCAGTTCGAATCCGACCTCGGCGGGAACCTATAAATATTTATTACAAGTTTAGGAACCTCGGTCTCACGGACCAACTTTGTCCCTAAAGGAATAAATATACACGCTTCCCTAAAACTCGGCATTTTAGATTCGGTCGGTCTTAGAGACCGTGGGTTAGTAAAGTAGGGTTAAGAATAGACCCAGGAGGCTAGCAAAGTCTCTTAGACACTCAGGGATCTTGGTGGGTTCGTCAACCAGTTCCGTGACTAGCAAAAGTCTCGGTTTCTCGTCCTTCACCGTCCTTTTTGTTGGAGTATTTCAAGCAGTCGATATTATTTATGTACGTTGAAGTCTCCTACTATGACAATTTTTGCCGTTGGATAGTTGATTTGCAGAAAATAAATTTAATTGCCAATATGACATCGAAGTCCTTAGGTGCGTATGTTTCTTCTCGTTGGCAACACAAATGGTCTCGTGTAAAAACAGCTAATCTGAAGTTATGTCGAATTCGGGAATAATGCAGTGGTAAAACTCCACTAGATTTCACATTACTTACAGTGTTGCCAAGTTGTTTCCATTCTCCTGGTTTTAAGGTTAGTGCCTTGTATTAATGTTTTTGAAAACAGTTAGTAGGTAACAAGAAAAAACACAAAAACGATATGTCATTTCACGCATGGCCCTTCGCTAGCGGCGGAGCGTAACCAACAAGAACTAATCCAAACTAACCCAAGACATGCCTAAAACAAGAAATAAACTGGAACATATTTGCATTGCTGAATTGATGTCAATAATGCGACAATTGATCTGCACACAGCACCAAAGAACGACTCACGCAAATCACTTGATAAGGTTAGTATTTGAACTTAATTCACGTTGGAAGACGGCAGTAAGATCATTTTCTTTATATGGGAAAAGTCTATGTCATATAAGGAGAATGGAAGGATATTGTATCTGGTCACTGGTTACACGCAAATAAATGATCCTAGTTTCAGAGAGCTTGGACACATTTTCTTAACCCTGCATCTGGCAACACCGGAGCACGCTGCTACGATTATCCGTTCCTGCCGCTCCAGTTTCGAAAGTTGTTGACGAACGTACTCGAGGTCGATCCTTTACAGCCCTACGGCACTGTGCTATATTAGCTGCTTCTGATTGGTGGGTTAAAGTCACTTTAGAGTACTGTTAACCCTCCACGCATGACCCTCCGCTCGCTTTACTCACTCCGGGGCGCAACCAAGCAAAACTAACTCAAACTAACCCAAATTTACAATTTACAAAAAGAAACAGATATAACCTTCTAAAAATAAGAAAAACATGTCCATATCACGAAAACAGAATCTGACCACTGCACTACTAAACCTGTTGGAGTAAATTCACTGAAGCGTAGATAAAGTGAAAGTGACGTTAACCCACCATTCAGAGTGGCTAATATAGCATGGTGCCGTAGGACTGTAAGGTATCTTTCAATTTGTCAAACTATTTTGAAAAGTTGGCAAATTTATTTTATTTCAATAAGTATTTTAATGTATGTATCAATAACGTTTTAGAGAAGAATATGTATGGTAGAATAGCGTTTTTTAATGTTAAAAAAGACATAATTTAATATTTTGTGGAGTTAATTTGTGATTCTTTAATAAAAAAACTGTATAATCAAACAGTTTTTTGTTTTAATCTATATGCTATTTGAGGTAATTAAAAAAACTATACATTTCTGTGGGTCATAAAGTTTACTTGAATTCGAACTAAAACGATGTGTGCTTAAGAACACACCTTAACCCAAGAAAGGAATGAACTTTATACTTATAATAATTGAGGCTTTGTCATCAAAGTAATGCTAGTTTGGGATCTAATTGTCATGATCTCCTAAACTGAATAATACAAAAAATACATTAACAAACATCTATAATTAAATCCATTCGGTAAACAATTCTTAACAGAAGTACAATGTTTTTACTTTTCCAAGAACAAATAGGATATAAATGCAATATTTACCGGTATTAACTACAAGTCAGTATCAGGCCAAAAGCAGAAACCATTTTTTTACTTTTACTTTTCACAAAAATCCATAAAATCAAAACCTATATAAGAAACTAACGTTAACAAAAATAGTAAACAACGTGATTTTGCAATTACATTGCGGCTGAAATCACAGACCAATAAATAAACGTGTGTACTTAAAACCACAAGACAGAAGTGAAAACTTCAGAAGAGCCATATTAAAAACTATATAAAATTTAAAAAAAATAAAACTCTTCGAGTTAACTCACTCGCGAGTCACCTCTATAATAAATATGTATGGCTAGTTTTTACGTTTTTAACACTTCAACTATCACCCTGACTCTAGCTTGGCATAAGGCGAGCCACATTATGGTATGAGCAACTTAGATTCGAAACGACATATTCAATGGAAACTAAAAAACGCTCTTGCCCTCCGATTAATTCATATCCGTCCCTGGAATTGTAGCCGCTCAGCTATACCTAAATTTAAAAGGATTGAATAGAATAAAATCTGCAGATTAGACGGACGCATTCCACTTGGAGATTAAGCCACAAATGGAATGAAATGAGGAAACAACAAAGGAGACGTGCAAATTCAATTTGCTACCGACTCTAGGTAGGATAAAAAGAGTTCGAATAAATAGGGCTCGGGAAAATCCTCCTGTTTTGAAAGTTTAACCCCTGGAAACCATTTGGGTTTGTTATACTTAGCTATCGCGCTTTAATTAGTCCATACTGATTTGCTTGTGGTAATATATTAAAGAGAACGAAAACGAAGCTTTATTTTCATATACTGGACAATCGAACACCATTTATTATTGGTATTGAACAGTGGTTATTGGCTTGCATAACATCTGTTAGATATCGTTCTCTCTCTCACCGCATAGGCACCTCGATGACTTTAAAACAACGTAAAGTCCTTTTAAGGAAAACTTTTACGATATTAATCGGCGACCCTGTAAGTCAGTGTTATCGTGTCAGTACATTTGTACTAAATGTACATTTTAATGTGAAAGTAAGTACATTTTAATGTGAAAGTAAAAGAGTGCGTTTTTCAGGAAATTTGTCGTTATTATGCACATTTTAATATGGACGCAATAAAATCGGATTCCTTTCCTAATTGCAAACAAAACATAATGAATTATTTAAAATAATTACTATTTGATAACAATAGAACATATTTCAGGGCATTAAACTTTGTACTGTCGATATAAATATCACATAACACTAAATGTGATGCCAGTGTCGTTTTACTGACCGCCCGTACTTTGTGAAAATTCGGCTTATTTCGAAAAAGCATCGCATCATACTATTGGTAATTCCCCGGACAGCTGCTGCTCAGTTCTGGGAATTAATGATATACAGTTCGCATGCTCTTAAGTATGTGATACTATCGATTATTTAACCGCGGGTATCGGGTACTTCTTCGTGGATACTGACTTGGATATTCTGTCGGTTATATTGAATTGCAATAAAACACTAATGTTGTAACAGCAACCGTCCCAATATATCTTGTATATTTCATATAGCATGTCATATCTAGAGTTTTTGTGATATAACAATCCAAAAATTTGCCCAGGTTTTCATTATTTGCATTAATTATATTTACGACTTTGTATTTTATAGTAAAAATGCAATTGAAAGACTGTATTGTATATTCGAAATGGATCTGTCTGATCGTTTCTGTACAAAAAAAAACGGTGTGTGTTTAAGATCACTAAACAAAAGTAAAAACTTCAACAATGCGAGATTAATGTTATGAAATACAAGTATTTATTTGCGCCATATGTTTTGGTATTACTTGTCACAACTTCGAAGTTAAAAAAAAATCACCTCGAAAGATCCCATAAAATATGCAGAACCCGCTACTTATATCTTGAAAAATGTCCAATCTGCATGTTTCAATTTAACCTCGATTTTGACATATTCCCCGACCTCTTACTAAGCTTTTTATACCCGAAATCACGAGGTTTACAAATCTATTATTGTTTTCTCGAAAGTTGTAATACTGGCACGCAGGCTTAAAGTAGATTTTTCAAAATGAAAAGCAAAAAATTACTAATTCGGTATTTTCAATTGGAACGATGCGAGTTTTTGGTAAGTTCTACCCCTTTCCTCCTCATGGAAGATAGGTTGCTCCAGATTATTCGATTTTCAAATAATAAAATATTAAGTGGTGACGTGTCGCGTTAAAACTCGAAATGGCGAAAAGTTTAAATTTAAATGGCTCACCCTGTATAAAATGCATTATCATTTCCAAAGTCTCTTCTAATACAGTTGTTGGCGTAAATTCTCGTCAAGAAATCGGCTTTTCCAAAAAAAAAAAATAAATAAATAAAACCCCTTAATTTTTTTATCTAGAAATCGATGTTTTTCTATATCCCCTAAAAAGTTCATTTTGTTAATCAAGAAGAAGGCATTTAGGGAGTTTTTCTCTTAGAAATTCCCTATAGAACTGTCAGTTTTTTTGATTTTCGCAATTTTTTCGGCGCTAAAAGTGACCCTTTTTTCAAAAATATACACGGTGTAGCGTTGTAAATGCTTCCAAACCCAGAAATACAGTGTATCTCCTTTTCCTTTATGTGGTTGATAATATCTTTACCTTACATTAGATCCTAGCATATCTATTCTGAACTTAGAATTTATATCTTAAAATTTTAAACATTAACTATTTCATACTTTGGAAAATTGAAACCTGTATTGATGAATACAGGTCCATACCTTATTTTCGAACGTTCTCTTGACGGATGACTAAAATATATTTTGGTATTTTGATGAGGTCTTTCCCTTCCACGCGATGAGCGCATAAGGAGAGAAAATGTCAAGTCGTAAAGCGGCAATATTATCTTTTTAATTTTTGATCATCAGGTCCATTTTTCGTATTAATTTATCGTAAGATAAATTGACAAGCATACAGCCATTAATATTCTTTCGTATTCGCAATATCGGCTCGTAAATGTACTTTATGTAACGTGAGGTTACCCTTTTAAAAGAGTCCGGGACTGGACTTCCATCCTCCGACCGGTCATTCTCTGGCCTAGAGAGTTTTTCATGTTTGATTCCTGCTCGTTTGAGACTTTTTAGTCTAAGTGTTGTTGACCGCATGGTGTGACATGCTGCTTCACAGAAAGCAGTGAAAAGCCTTAATTGGGGCCAGCCAACTACCTAAATAGCTTAAGTAGGGCCTTTGATGTATAGTTTGGTATGCTGAAGTCAAAGTGAAGTTGAGTTTAGGCAATTTATTTTGAGGTGTCTCAATATTCAATATTTTTAAATAGGGTATTTTTCTAAATTTTACTACCCTAATTTCAATGGTTAAAAATCAATGAATTTTGGCGCCTTCGCCCAACGGTCATCAACTCTACGACCAACAGCTATAATAACCGAATTGCTGAGTGAACCAGGCATATGGACCGGTTATTAAACAATTAATAATTAATTGCGTTACAACGACCAAAAAAATATCCCTTATTTTGCGATTCTCGACAAGTTTAGTAGGGTTTAGGAAACAGTTATGGTGTATCTAAGCGAAACTTTGAAACATTGCACATTTGACGAAATAGCTCCAAATAAGAAACCTTATCTTGAAAAACGATTACCGTGAGTGTTGCCATAGACCTGCAAACTCCTGAATTTCCACTCGACAAAAATAATAATTAAACAATCTAGTGCTAAAAAGCAAAAAGTATTTATCTATTATTCTACCTACTTAATTTATCCTAATGTTTGAAAAATCACCATTCGTAGCTATTTTAATCTTTGTTGCAATTTTTTACTTAGAAATTTGTTTTTATTTTTTAGTAGAAATATGTGTGCTTTTCATAACTATTTTTTTGTTTTATTCAGACAATTAATTAAGTCTTTTAAACTTTTAATTATCAATCATATACTTCTTAGTTTAATTTTTAAATAAGTCGTCAGTAAAATCTGAAAAATTCACTCAAATTCATTCAATTGTTATAGTAAGCTCTTTTTAAAACCACTGATGCTAATGCATGTAATAAGTGAACGTTCATGCTTGGCAAACAAATGTTCGACCTACGTTTCTGGCCACAAAATAAAAGTAATATTAAATATTAATTTTAATTTGAATTATACAATATTATCCATTGACGCTATTGCTGTATTCGTCTATTTAAATTTTTAATTATGCCTAATTGAGGCATGTTCTTGTAATTACATTATTATTTTTAATTATTAGTATTATGCTATTCAAAGTATTAATTAAGGTTTTTTATTTCTATTGTATGATATATCTGTTTACAATTATTGTTATTCACTTTGATTCAATTTTTACTTTCTGCCTTTTTCTTTCCTCTGAAAATCGGCATTTTCTTGTTATTCGGTAAGAGTATGTTTGTCACTATTTCTTAGACAGTAAAAACAATATTTTGAAGTAATAAAATAAAATAACTGAAGAGGTTAAATGACACGATATATAAGTACAAAATCTAAAGAGCATTTCGAGAAAATCGATAATCGTTAAAAGCCCTCTAATCCACGAAAAGAATATAAAAGCGGAGGGATCAGATAAGAAGTTAATAAACCAAAGCAATTTGCATTTCGGGAAAACGAAAGATAAAAACGTACCTTTGCCCAAGAGAGACAATAATCGTCCAAAGAAGTTCAGACAACGGAAAAGTAATTAAAACCGGTTTACTTCTAGCAAGGTCCTCGATTAATTCATTATCATGATTGGCGATTAGAATCACAATTTATAAAATACACAGACTTATAATTAGCAATTAGAAAGATTTCGCGGCTTCTTCGGTTCCTCCAACCCGTTGATGTATTTTAATTAATCTATATGAAAATCCGATTAAAGAAAGCGTTTAGTTCTATCAATCAGCGGCGTTACTCTGGGGTAACTTAATATACATATTTTATTTTCAAAAAAACCAAACTAACCCAAAGACCTTGAATCTTTGGAAACTTAATCATTTCCGGTTTTTTCAAAGTCCAAGCTCGGTACCTAATCCAGTTTTGATACAAGTACGTCATCATAGGTGCTTTTGTAATTATATCGAAAACCTTTTAACAAAAACCTAATACCCATATTTTTTTAGCGCCCGACGCAGGTTGCGTTTCACATCTTGGTATAATCCGAAATTGTCGTAACAATAAATCTACCGCACCTTGCCGATAAAATTTGCCCCCAATTTTTTCGCGGCATCTGCTCCAAGGGGAGCTTTTATTGCTATAGGTATGAATATATTAGTAAAATTGCCTTTTCTCCATTACCGATTTCATACCTGCGGGAGTGCGTTCCAAAATATTTCATTTATTAAACCTTCCATGAAGTTAGCAGAATATATTGCAAAAGTCACATAAAAATTTTTAAAACAGCTTTACGCCAAAAATTAATCTTCCTTTCAAGTATTAATTTATACCCTCAATAAAAAAAAATAAATAATATCTTTATTATCTACAACATAATCAAAGCAAAGCAAGATCGTATATACGACTACCGTAAAACATTGATATATTTCAAAATAATAACGCTAATAATGCTGCTCGAGCTTTTTCTTGCCCTAAGGAAACTCATAAGATACACTCGGCGAAAAAAGTTGTGGATCTACCTTGCATTTCTTTAAAAGGGACACCCTCTATATTGTCTTGCAAAATGAAAAGATTTGTTTTCCTGACTTCAAAAATGTATAGGTTGTTCATATTTGGTTCTGCCGTTTTTAATTTTTTAGCGATTTAGTAATGATAAATATATTTATATTGTTATCACATAATGTAACGAACAATTAACACAATCATAACCTTAACTAGTTTCATAACTCCTACTTATCGTCACCGCCAATATTTTCCCCACATTTTCGTAATACGGTAATCGTGTGATTAATTGAGTGTAATAATATTTCTAGTGATTGTCTTATGTAGTGGATGGCATTGGTGATTCTAATTTTTAATTCTTCGATACTATACGCCGAAATTTGTAAACAAAATTAATTTTTGATATATCTCCGAAAAAATAAATTTTTACTGTAAGATTCGAATTATCTGCCAGCCAAGATACATGTTAGCAACGTGGTCATGCCAGGAAATATTGCTGTTGGCCGAGACACCCAGTGGTCCGATTGACGAGTATGAAGGAATGGTCGAACCAGCCATAAAGATGTCAGGGCCCGCCGGTCGGCGCCGTATTGGCTTTCTTGGTAAACGTGGCTGCTTGAGTTTTTGCTGCATTGAACTGGACCAATTTCCTGTCGCTCCAAGTTCGAACTTTCTCCAAATCTTGATTAAGTGTTGTAATCTTCTCCTGTCTGCCGTGATAAGTCTCAGTCGCTGGAAAAGGTTATTCTGATCTAAATTGGGAAGCAAGAGTATGTGGTGGAGCTCCATCTTGTTGCCACATTATGCGTCTTACTACGTCGATTGAAAAATCATTATCCATATAGTCAGCTATATCATTTTGGAAAAGCTGCAAATACCGGTCACCTGTCAATTTTCAATTTATCTTCATAAAATATATCATTCAATAATCCCACATCACACGTTATTGACTGACAACCCTGCTGTTAATTTCTCTTATTTGACGGGAATGATTTGTAGCCAAATACATGAATTTTGGGCGGTTAGTTTGGGCTAGCTTTCATATGTCCATAATATATTTTTTAATATTTTTTAAGGACGCATTATTTTTATAATAAGTTTTAAGAAAATTGCGAAATAACTGACGTTTCACTGAGTTTTTGAGTGTTTCTAAATTTGAAAGCCTTGTACTTATGTTTCTTGAAAATGGTACGGATAGAACCATGAGATCCCAGGTTCTTTCTTTCTTTTTTTTTTTTTATGGCAGTGGCACACACACTAAAGGTAGATCCTATGGCGCTCGACGAGCGGTGTGTGTGCGAAGATGTTGATTGACACGGTTCTTGAATATTTGTAGGTTGTAATTAGTGGGAAACAGATGTCCTGGAAGTGAGTTCCACAGTGATGCAGTGCGCCAGACAAGGGAGTTCTGGTAAAGCGATGTTCTAGGTGTTTCTAGTTGTACGACGAACTGGTGCGCTCCTGCCGTCTGTCGGGACTGCCTGACAGGAGTTGCCAGGGGCGGGATTATGTGGGCCAAATCCTGGGAACATCTGCCGTGAAAGTATCTGTAAAACAGAGACATCTCGGCCACATGTCTGCGATGTTCCAGACTATCCAGATTCCGGGTCAACTCCGGATCGCTGACGAGACGCACAGCCCTCTTCTGAATGGAATCCAGCAGCTTTAGGGTATGCTTTGGTGCGGCACCCCAGATATGTGAGCAATATTCTAAGCACGGTCTTATTTGCGCTTTGTACAGCAAGAGCAACTGCTGCGGTGTATAGAGTTTTTTGTTGCGAAATAGCGCACCAAGCTTCTGGGAGGCTGATTTTGCGATGTTAGTAACACGGTCATGCCATGACATATTGCTGTTGACCGAGACACCCAACAGCCCGATTGACGAGGATGAAGGAATGGTCGATCCTGCCATAATGATGTCAGGGCCCGCTGTATTGGCCCTCTTAGTAAACGTTGCTGTTTGGGTCTTTGCTGCATTGAACGGGACCAAATTTCGGTCGCCCCAAGTTTGAACTTTCTCCAGGTCTTGATTAATTGCTGTAATCTGCTCTTGTCTGCGGTGATGAGTCTCAGTCGCTGGTAAGGGTTTTTCTGATCTAAAGTGGGAGACAAGGGTACTGTCATCTGCAAAACTGTAAGCAGGATTATTCGTTTCGATCAGCAGGTCATTAATATAGATGAGGAACAGAGTTGGTGAAAGTATTGCGCCCTGAGGCACGCCCGCGTTGATGGTGAATGTGTCCGAGATGTGAACCACCTGATTAATTTAAGTCAAAGTGGTTTACCTATGGTAGTACTGGAATATTGATATCTTTTTTCTTGATAATGTGTAATGTTATTTTTGTTGAACCTCCGAAATATTTTGGTAGAACGAACTCATCCGTCCGGGTGACGTCCAGCCTTTGAACTTTTATTTTTTAACAAAAATATTTAAAGCATATTGATGATTCAATGCTAAATTGGCCATAGACCATTCTGAATTTGTTCTAAGTAATTGCAACAATATGTCACTTGGATGTAATGCTGTCATATATATGTTATTGTATAAACCATACCTAATGCTAGTCCATTTTTATTTTAGTGTATTATTTAATATTCAAGAAATTGACCAACTTTTAACTTTTCAGCTTAAATGGTAACATGTAAATGTTAAATTTCCGAAGTAGGTATATTTTTTACCCGCTAGTATTAGGGCTGAGTTCACGGCCGACTTCAAGCCCTTTTAAGTGGTAAATCTTAGAATTTAGATAGGTACGATTGGAGCATTAAGTTCAGGTAAAAATAAATTTACCATTACTAAATCGTTCCAAACGTGAAAACAACTATAATATTTTTGTAGTCAGGAAGACAAATCCCTTTATTTTGGGCGACAATATCTTCAATATACAGAACGTTAGGTCCATAACTTTTTCGCCGAGTATATCTTATGAGTTTCGCCAAGATAGAAAAAACTTATAATTTGGTTTTTGGTTAATTACGATAAGTCAAAAACTAAATCAGCTATATGTATTTTAAATGGAGACAATAGGCCCCCGCAACATTCTTATTTTGCTTAATTTAGTCGATTTATATCTATCTCACCTGTCCAGGCACCGAGTACCAATTCTACAAAGTATGTAAATATGTTCTATATTGTTGTGGAGGATTCATTCTTACCCTGGAATTGATTGTATGTATGTTATAATGGTCGCTAGGCCGTGATTCTGCGGAATAGGGGAGGGTCATTAGAGTAAATTAGGTGCGTTACTTTTAACCATGTCCTGAAGGTGTTAGTCTGTTTCGCCTTAATTTGAGAATGAAAAAACACCACTTGTATCTTTTTAATAACAAAATAACTTTAATATTTTGTTACCTTCTTTTCTGTCGCTTAATCGGTCGTCCAACCATTTTCCTATCCACCGTTTATGATAATTTCAAGTAATCCAAAGATTATTGTTTGATCACATGCATGTTGTTACCTAAAATTTTTTGGCATGGTATTGGCTTCCATTTCGCAATCAAATTTGGAACGAACTCTAACATTATCCAACGAAGAGAATGGAAAACAAAAGGCGGACAGGAGCACACATGGTTTCAATCTGGCGTATATTTGGTAAATGTAAGCGGGAAATTCAGACTATAAAATATTTTAGCCGAATCGGAATACAGTAATGTCGTTGCTTTACACCTGTTTTCTATTCGGAAAAATTATCATTCCTGCCTGCGTATTCTGAGGTATGAGGTGAATCGAAATTTAACTTTCTGCATAGCGAATACACACATTTTTTTCTATACCATTACAGTTAGATGATATCTTCCAATTAATTAATAGAGCAGGCGTTTGGAAACAATGAAGAAATTAATCTAAACTAGGTTTCAGCCCGTATACGATAAAATTTATGTTTGCTTGGTACAGTGCATCACCATCATTTCACCAAGCTACGCCGCTTGGCTTCATAGCAACAGGGGCAAAAGGGACTTTGTGTGAGTGGCTCCAAATCATTATTCATACTTCCATTAGTTTGTCGCTAGGAAATCAGAAAGCTTTGCATGGTGGGAGGATGGAGGAGATGCGCCTGGGGTTGCGCCGTAAGTATAAACAGGCAAATTTAAAATAAAATAGTTTAACTATCTCCTGATGATGTTAACTACTTGGTTGGTAAGATGTGCCTAGAGTACAATTAAGGCAGAAATATATCCATCCTAAAAATACTTTTTCTATAATGATACCTTTCAACACGCAAAGGAGTGTCGAAAAGAACGTCTTTTCAACACTACTTCTGTTGACTGGTTGCTATGATATTAACAAAATTTTTCAATGTCAGGGCCAACTAGCAAAAGTCGAGACACCGCTTTGGATGGGATTTCTTCTAATAAAGACGCCAAAAATTACAGATGGTCGTGAAAGTGCTAATTAAGACTAGAATAAGTGTTTTTTTTTATAAAAAAAAACTTGCAAAATAGAAACAAAATATTATAAAGAAGACGTTTTAAAAACATTTAGCGCATTCGTACGTTAGGTGGGTCGTTTCCTAACTACGTGCTCGTGCTTAAAAATATCGCCTTTAAAAACTAGTATCTTAATATACTATTCTTATGTCACACGCGTGCTGAAAAATTTCACAACACGCTGGTGGTCAAATTGACAGCATCAGCTATCTATTCAAATA
>MU183522.1:194741-205347 GCA_016904865.1 Pissodes strobi | reverse complement strand
CGAGATTGTCTTACTAGCGTATTTCCAGCAGAAGTCCACACAACAAAAGTCTTCATCCATTTGGAGTCATTATTCCATGTTAAGGACAATGCCATCAAAAGAGAAAAACATTGATATAAGCAGGTACAATAATTTAATATCTTTTTTGAAAAGAAAATCGGAAGGTTATAAGGGGAAGAAATCTTAAGTTTTTTCCAAAGAAAATGTCAAAAATTTTTTAACAAGGGCCAACGATGACGATTTTTTGTTCATGAAAGTCACACTAATCATTGGAATCGCTGGAGGGGGTAGGAGAGACGAGCTGTTTTTTGATGACTATTGAAGACGTCACAGACAAAGGTGACATTTACTTAAATAAAAAAAATCTGATACTAAAACGAAAACCTGTCGAGAATTTGTTATTGGTGGTGGTTCAATTGAAGAAATTAATTTAATGGAGATTGTTCAAAAGTATGAGCGTCTGCGTCCTGTAGGCATTACCAAAAATGTATTCTTTTTCCAATATAGAAAAGCCGTGCCCATAAAATTGCCCATAGGCATAAATACTTTTGGAGCTATTCCGAAAAACATAGCTAGTTTTGTTGGATTGCCTGACCCGTCTAGCTATACAGGACATTGCTTTCTACGATCATCTGTTTCGCTCTTAGCAGACTCAGGAGCAGATATTTTGACTCTCAAACGTCATGGGGGTTGGAAGTCGGCCACTGTAGCTGAGGGATATGTGGAAAACTCCGTGGAGAATAAACGAAAACACTCTTGAAGATACTAGGAGAAAAAGAGGTTTCCTGTACACAGCCTAATGAAGATGTTTTGACTATGAATACTTCGATTGGAAGTTCAGTGTCCTACCAACAATTTCCGTCGGAGATTAATTTAACTAACTGTGCAAATTGCGTGGTAAACTTTTTTAAGCCATGATATCTTATATATCATAATATGTTATATTATTGTGTTTGTAAAGTTCTAATAAAATTATTTATATTCAGTTTTTGTCATTTTTTAATTACTCAAAAATCAAAAAAGACTTTTCGAAATATGTAAGTCTTTTCAGAATTACTTTTCACACTAATGCGAAAAGTAAATAATTTTTCACACTGGTGCGAAAAGTAAATCACTTTTCACACTAGTGCGTTAGAGTGACATTTTTCACACCAAAATGGGTGTGAAAAAGGTCACTTTTCACACGCTCGTAGAAAAAATATATATTATACCTATACATATTCCGCAAGGTACCCTTGTTCAAGTTGGTAATTTTTTAAGTATCTACGTCTAACAAATTATTAAGTTACTTTAATTAATAACACAGAATGAATATCGAGGAACAGGTATTCAACTAATTTTTTAACACTAGGCTGATCTCAAACTTAAAAAAAAACAGTGACTCACAATATGTTTAAAAAGCATTAAGATATTGCTTATTATTAGGGGAAATAGTGGGACAATTTGTTTCAACTAGGATGTTTTATTGATTTTATGCCTTTATGCACTACAATTTTTATTTAGGCATCAGAGTTACAAGATTCCTTCCGAGGATTTGAAACCTGATGTCAGGTGTTTGAAATCAAATGTCAGATAAATTATTAAATATGACGAAAAAAAAACAATTTTGAAAAGTCTTACATTCTGTATATTATTGCAGTATTAAATACTTGAAAAATGGACAGCTTCATAAATCTGACTGTACAAAAAAAAAAACAGAAAATGCATCAATTTAAGGGCAAAAGTTATGCCGCAAATTTGGTACAATTTAATAGAGCAGCTTATGAAGAAAATGCCAAAGAGGAATGGCAATCATACTTAAATTTAAATACATAAATTTTGTACTGTCAGATTTATGAATCCGTCGATTTTTTAAGTATTTAATACTGCAATAATATACAGTGTAAGATTTTTAAAAACTTTTGTTTTTCCACCATATGTTACATTTGATTTAGATGTCAGAACACTCGACAAATTCTATACATCAGTGTTTACAAAATAATTCTAGCTCAGAAATAAAGTCGTAAAATTAATATCGTAGCTGAAATTGCCTTGTCTTTGAATTGCATTGCCAGCTATATATATATATATATGTATACATATATACCCCAGCATGTAAATTATCGCCAAATGGCATGGAAATGTCAAGAATGGAAAATTAGGAACAAGTCTACAGTCCTTCATTTCAAAGGCGTCTGCGGTGGTCCTTTAGTTTCAAAGGAGTCACACCAACGACGAGATCCATAAAAGACTACTTCTTGTAGTCCACCGAGGAAGCGATACAACATTCCTCTACACCAAGCATACTTTGAATCGCAATATCAAGCATTGCCAGTCGGGCTTTAAGACAGTTTCAATAATTTTATTCTTTTCATTCTTTTATCGGGTCCATTGATTTAATTATTGTGGCCATTTAACATTACCTATTATTATTGCTACATGTATAATTGGTGCAGCAACCAGCGCACGCATACATATATGTAATTAGATTAGGTAGAATCAATAACTTAATTTTCTAATAAAGGTAAAAGAATAATACATTCTCTTTTTTGCCGACCCAAACGACGGATTATATGGAAATTGCATAATTCGTTCTGGATATACAAATCTTGAACATTATTTACCTCTTACGAAAAATCAAATTCTTCATCTTTTAAATATTGTGCAAGATAATACAACAGATGACAATTGGAGCAATTTTTTCCAATTTGCTTTGAACCTTATACTGCAAAATAGAAAATCTAGCATTTAATTATCCAAAGCACATTTCAATTATGGCACGTTCTCGACAAAAAATATTATAATGCTGCTGAGCAGGTGTCGCTGGATTTCTCCACGGTGTCATAAGCTAGGGAGCTATGGAATAACCACCGTCTCCTAATAACAAACAGTTTTCCACAGCATTTCTTAAACAGTCATTAAATTCTGCTGTCATGCACGGATCCTGGCTACTGACAATCTATACTTGTAAACATATCTTGTGCGTTGCAAATTGCTTCAACGTTTAAACTGGCAAATACCTTCCTATTGACATATTCGTCACCGAATTCGTCAAACTTAGAACTTCTGATGTTGGTATAGTCAGTGACCCAATAGCATTTAGAATTACATACATATTTTTGAGACCATAGCTTTTTAGCTCAATAAATTCAACATCAGTTTTGGGAAATTTCATCCATATTTTTTCCTTATTCACAATTTTATTCATAACGTATGTATATGTTTTAGAGGCACTGGTTTGATGAATACCAATTTCTTCACCAACTGCATTTTGAAAACTTGGAACCACAACGACACAGGTTGCAAGCCATTGCACATTTTCACGATCAAAGCCATACAATTTTTTACAATCTTCTTCTATGCATTCCTTGCGTTCTTTGTAGAATTTTGCTTTCCGATTCAAAAACTGTCATTTTAGGATGAAAACAGGACAAATATCACAACCAAACTAATCTAAGCAAATGTAGTGCATGCTTGAAAATTTACCAGCGATTGCTTATACAGCAAAGCAATAGGGAACTTGAACATTTTTTTTTTATTTCTTTAATTTATTTGCCTACTTATGGAGACAGCACACACCAAATATCAGCCCTTAAATCGCAATATTTAATTTGCAATAAACAATTAAAGTTTTGACCGCAAGCTACTCATTTTAAACGATACGTGACGTCACACCGCTCGTTCGACCGGAAATGAATCATTGACATATTATCTTAACCCTTTGCGGTCGTCAAGTCTCCGTAGTAAAGTGACTATAGATCATTGGCATCTATAGCATGCCCACCACTGCGCTCGTCATACTAATGCAACTGAATTTGCGTAGAGGTCGTCAGCTGTTTTGCAATGGTCTAATTTTTATGCAAACATATATTTATTTGTTTATATTTATTTTATTTATTATTACACAGACTTCATATTTGGCAAAAGTAAAGAATGATCCCTAGATATTCCAAAAAATAAAAATTGTGGTAAATATTCTTACAACAAACCGTATGGTATTAACCTAAAAAACAGTGTTCTTTTACATCATTTTTGTCTATAGTTTTTGAACTTTAATTTTTTAGTAAAAATTTAAAAATTAAACAATTTTCTTGATTTTTCTAAAAACTAACACACTTATTTGTAGGAAAAACAAAACGGATTTAATCAAAGTTCTTTTCAGTATGATATTTTTCAAAACATTCTCCTGGGTGCAATGCCGGTTTACCAGGACATGTTTTACAAAATTAAATTGTAGTTTTTCGCCCACCAGGTTTTGATCTATCAATTCATCATCGGATAACGCCTTTCTTTTCGCCATTATTTAAAAAATACCGGAACAACTAATAATACAAAATATGCGCCTGTGGCCTAACACGTTTAACATACGCAATGTGCACCGGCACTACCGGCAGCATCAAAACAGTATTACCAGACAAGCAACGGCTTCCTAGAAAAATGACAAGTCGATTCCCATATAAAATTTGCCGCTCAATTCAAATTTGTTATCGGTTTTGCCATGACACCAATGACTAACGAGCCAAAATACTTTTAATTTGTGTCATGTGGGAAATGCCAGTGACCAAAACCGGCTTTTAGGTTTGTCATGTATGAGATGCCAAGCGATCTGAAAATTAAATGTTGGGTAAACGTGAACGACTACGCTGGTGTCATCTGTGGCATGAAAACGACCGCAAAGGGTTAAAATGTCAGTGAAGGCAGTATGGCATCGGCAGCCACAAGTATTAAAATATTTACGTTTATTACTGCTTGTCGTTGAATTACCAGGGTGTTTGTTATAATTCGTGATGATTTGTACTTTAATCTGTGCTTTAATATTAATAATAATAATGGAAGCTAAGACGTTCCCTGCTCTGCCGTCCGTCAAGCGGGACGACAAACGAGCTACTTGACGTCACAACCGTTACAAGAATAATTTGAAATATGCAATTTTTAATTGCTCATATTTATTATCAGATATAAAAAAAAAATGGTTTTTTTTTGTGAACTGTGATTCTTTTAATAGTATTAAATTATGTTTGTAATATTTTTCAAATTTAAATTTTCTGCAAGTTCCCCATTGCCAGTGCCACGTTTATTCATATTATATTAAGGAAATGCTTAACATTTTTAAGCAAAACTTTTACTTTTAGCTTTTCCTTTGATTTAAAGCCATTGCTACAAGGTCAAGTAATCGCTAATAAGAATAAAAATGTAGCTATTACTTTTTCTTGAAAAATCCTAGGAAACGCTTAAGTTGAAATGAATAAAATGTTTATCGATTACTTGACCTTGCTTTAAATCAAAGGAAAAGCTAAAAGTAAAAGGTTTTGCTTAACAATGTTAAGCATTTCCTTAATATAATATGAATAAACGTGGCAATTGCTTTATAAGCAATTGCTGGTATATTTTCAAGCATGCACTAAACCATCCTTACGTTTGCTTAGATTAGTTGGGTTGTGGTATTTGTCCGGTTTTCGCCCTAAAATGGCAGAGTTTTTGGATCGAAAAGTAAAATTCTACAAAGTACGCAAGGAATGCATAGAAGAAAATTGTATGGCTTTGATTGTGAAAATGTGCAATGGCTTGCAAACTATTTCCTGGAAGAAAGCGGTGGTAAAGAAAAAATGAAAATTTTTCTTCGTGTCGTGGCGGACCCAAGTTTTCAAAATGCAGTTGGTGAAGAAATTTGTGTTCTTCAAACCAGTGTCTGGTTTGAACTAAACCAAAACATATCCATACTTTATGAATAAAATTGTGAGCGGCAAAATGTTTATAAAATGCTGTGGAAAACTGTTTGTTATTAGGAGACGATGGTTATCCCATAGCTCCCTGGCTTATGACACCGTGGAGAAATCCAGCGACACCTGCTCAGCAGCATTATAATAATATTTTTTGGCGAGAACGTGCCATAATTGAAACGTGGTTTGGACAATTAAATGCTAGATTTCCTATTTTGCAGTATAAGGTTCATAGCAAATTGGAAAAAATTACTCAAATTGTCATCTGTATGGCTTTGATTGATCGCTTGCACAATATTGCAAAATATTTAAAAGATGAAGAATTTGGTTTTTTCGGAAGAGGCAAACAATGTTGAAGATTTGTATATCCAGAACGAATTATGCAATTTCAATATAATTCGTCGTTTGGGTCGGCAAAAAAGTAAATTTTATATTATTCTTTTACCTTTATTAGAAAATTAAGTTATACATGTACACCTCAAGGATATGCGTTTGGACTGGAGCTGGGGACACCGTAAATCTAGTTTACAAGGCAATTACTTAGAATACGCCGGAATGCTAGATGCTTAAGGTTTTTAGGATCTTTAAGCAATTACTTGTTCTTAAAGCTTTTGCCTTTGCTAATCAACATTGCTTTTAGCAATTGCTAAATTTTTATTCATTCATTATTATGGCTTTGCATGGCCCTCCGCTTGGTTCGCTCGCTACGGGGCTCAATCAACAAGAAGTAACCAAACCTAACCCAAAGTTAAATTAATTTAAAACAATAAACAGAACATCTGTCGAGGCCAACGGGAATCGAACCCACAGCACAGGAATGACAGGCAAACACTCTGCCCACTACGCCACCAAGGCGTTTAGAAATCTTGCTAGATACAGTATACATAATTTTCCGTTGCAGTGCGATGTGCTCAGTAATCATTGGTAGTCTAAAATACGCGTATTTGCTAAGTCATTCTTTACTGCGCTTCGGAGCACAGTTGCTCTGCATAATAGTAAACAATGGTAATACGCAGCCCGGTAAGATGGAGAGTGGCCCTTAAATGGTGAGGCCGAAATGAGACAAAAAAAACTAGTAAAAATATCCGATTTTATTAGTCTAATTCTAAAACAACCCAAATACACATGAATCTCATCTTGCATCATTTAAAATTATACAACAAAAATATGGAAGATATATATGTTTGAGCGCTTATACAAAATGTTAAATGAGTCGGATGAAAAAACGGATGGTAAGAAATTTTTCTGTCTTTTCCTATTTGTAAAGCACTTTACGTCAACAAGTTTAAACTTAAATAAAATATATACAAAACAAATTTTGAGAAAATTATAAATAAATATCTGTACTTGTATACATAAACTTTCATTTTTAAATAGGATTCTTTTCTTGTAATGTTTAGGTTTCTGCAAACACATAAAATTTAACGTTCCACCTAGAAACTATAAACACTTCTCACCTGCACCTATTGTATATACTTGACGTTGCATAATAAAAACTATTTCAATACGTAACTTACAAAAACGTGTGTTACAACAGACACTTGTCACAATTTTATCAAGTTTGGATATAATAATTTTTCTATGATGATGCAAAAAGAACAATAACTGTTAACACTACCCGTTATGAACTCAACTTTTGTAACAATCTTCTCATAGTGACCCCCGATATCTTTAACTATCCATATCCAGATTGATACGTCCTTATTCAAAGCAAAAGAATTTTTTATGTTTAATGTCAGATGAGGCCATCTTACTTTTATTCTTATGTAATTTGTCTAAATTTTGAATATTCCAGAAATTAAAATTTTCTTAATCGAGAAAATATTTAGTGAATCACATACACATATAAAAAGTACTAGTAGAATGAAAACAAATATTTTTCAACTTTGTCTGAATTAACAGTTTTAGATTGAATATTACTTTGGCTATTTTATAGAACATCAATATTTATTTAGTATATTTACTATAATAAGATGATTACTCTAAACAACCAGGTGTAGGTACTTAACGGAATTTTTTATTCATACATTCCAGTGGTATGTCTAAATGTTCTGTGAAATAGCCAAAGAATTTTCTATGAAAAATCGTTAGGTAATAGTGTTAAAAGTATACCTTTTTGTACAACCATAGAATAAAGTTTATAATGGATATAACAAGGCTACTTTATATTTTAAAACAGCAGGCTGTTCAGGTATGTAAAAGGCAGCAAATTTCTTTTAAAAATACCTTATATGTATCAATGTCCTGCTGAATTCAGAATGTTGAAAATATTTTTTGAAAATATCTTTGACTACAATTAAACATTATAATGTTCATGTTCAATCCGTCACTAAAGATTTTAGTACTCCAAGATTTATCTAAATCAGATGTTTAATTTGTTAGTTTACCATTTCTTCTTATGTTCGTCCATTGACACACCGCCTGGACCCAAATATACAATCATGAGTAGTCCTCCTATTACTGAGAGTGTCTGAAAACATCAAACGCTTTATTAAAATCATTTCTTTTGTTTCAAAAAATTTACCTGGTAGATAAAATATGACTAAATTATTAGAGAGATATAGTGCACTAACAATACATTATTAGACCAAGCTCAAAAATGATATAGTCAAATTCGATCTTATCCTATCTTATCAATGACACCGACTAACTTTGAAGTTTGATTTTGCTTTCATGGCTTCTTGAAGCCATGAAAGCTTGCTTTTAGTCTATAACTATAAACGGTTTTCTGCCTTTTGACCGTCTCTAATTTTACGTCTATACACTAATTCCACAGTGGAAATTCTACCGTTTTCCTAGAATCCGGCTTGCAAATTTCCACCTTTCCTTTCATTCTCGAAATGTTTTATCACATTGAATACCACTGTATTTTTAGATAATTGTTAAAGTAAATTGAACTGTTTATTCTTGTTTTTACTGTCAGTGGCGGCTCCTGCGGGGGGGCACAGGAGCACGTGTCCTTCAAAAATGCAATAAAAAAAATCATATAATAAGACACCTATTCCATTCGTATTATGCCAATAATAATATTAATAATTATTTGTAAATTTTTCAGCATATTATATTTAGAATTACCATTATCTAATTATCTGCTAAAGTACTTGAGCAATTTATTAACATACGTACACGTTCACGGGTCCCGATTTTACGTTACAGGTCGCAATAGAACACGTATTCTATTTTGTTTTTGTCCCGTTCCTATGGCAACGGCTGTTTTCAGCGACACCTGGAATTGCCGAATGGACCACATTGTTATTGCGTCCACTTGTCGGTATCCCGTTGCTTTCTTATTTTCACCGCTTGTCGCGTTTGTTTTGATTTAAATTTTGCGATTAGAGAAATAATATATTGACGATGCCGGCGCGTTTCTTTTAATTAAACTTATTTAAGCATTAGTTTTATTGAGAATTCTGTGTATAAATGAATGTGTTCTATGATAAACTAAGTAGGTAACTTCGAATACTTTGAACGATTTTATTTTTGTTTAGGGTTTGTGTTTAATAGAAATTTATGGCCAATTATTTTGTTAAAATGAATTCAGTGGAATATATGTAAAAAAACAGACCTCTAACTCATGAAACACAAATGTCAGAGATGATCGTTTTTTAACTTTGAATGTGTTATGGGATAGAAATACCACTGTTGTTATGGCAAGAAATCGTTTGGAAGAGATACGACACATAAACGTAAATGAAATAACTGTTCGGAGACGAATAAAGAAGGTGGGTTTGCGTGCCAGACGACCTGCAACTGGCCAAGAGTTGACTCGAGATCATAGGACAGGACGTCTCGGATTTTCACGAGAATATAAGAAATAGGGATTCGGGAAATGAAGTAAAACTTTAATTTCCGACGAGTCAAAGTTTTGCTTAAGATCTCCAGTTCGCCGTCAGAGAATATATCGTAGATCAGGTGAGCACTTCGAACAAAACCATTTCTCGACAAGATTAAGTTTTTTGTGGCGGCTTTGTAATGATTTGGGAAGGCTCCAACTGACTTTAGTAACGGTTGATGGGGAAACTAGGACGGATGACCGATATATTCGGGTGTTTTTAACACATAATATTGTTTGTTCTTTCTTTTCACAAAAATTAAAAAATGTTGCAAAATGTGTAGTGTTTTCTTTAAAAATTCATATCCTTTGAACGGAGAAAGAGATATCAAGATGAATAAAGAATAGATGAATTAAGAGCCCATTCAGTAGAGTTAATATTGCAGAAATGCTCTACTGGCTGCCACGAAGTTAATAAAAAATCACATATTTTTGCCTGTTTATTTTAAGATATATTTTCGTACACGTGAGTGGACCCAGATGGCGCCCTCCTCTGCGATCCTTTGGTCTATTGTGATTCACAACTGTGTTTCCACTAGTCCAGAAGCTCGATCTTTTGCATGAAATCGATTAGCTTCCTGGGTGGATAGTTTTCAAGTCAATAAGTGTCATTTGAGAATTTCCAAACACTGTTTGACTGGTTATTTCCATTGCTGGACAGGAGCATAAAATATGTTCAATTGTTTCTTCGTCCTCCAAGCACAAGTGGCATTCCGTTTCTTTGGCAAGCCCTATCTTGCTCATGTGGCTTCATGACCGACAATGACCAGTGTACTTGCTAATTACAGTCTGTACCTGCTGTCGGTCAGGTTAAAGTAGTTCTCACTCCTGATGGCAGATTCACTGCCATCTTTGAGTGTGTTAGGCCCAGTAACAGGAAAACTTTACAAAACTTGATTCAACTTTTTCATAACTAGGTATCGAGAGATTCGGTCTCTTCGATCGAAAATACCTGATCTAAATCTCCCAACGTATGACACAGTAAACATAGCTTAACGAATAATTATAATCAACTAAGAATTCAACTCACCTGAAAAAAATCATATTTCAAGAAATCTCTTAAAGGCTTGTAGTC
>MU183522.1:171844-187965 GCA_016904865.1 Pissodes strobi | reverse complement strand
ACCTGAAAAAAATCATATTTCAAGAAATCTCTTAAAGGCTTGTAGTCAGGAATATTCCACCACGCGTTGTGGTAAAAGTTTAATGTCGTCAACAGAAGAACTAAAATCAGAGCTGATAGTTTAGTTTTATAACCAATAGTTACCAAAATCATGAGAGCTGATCCCAAAAGATCTAGAACAATCTGTAATGAATAAAAATAATAAATTAAACATCTGTCTGTCAACTTATTTGATCAGTCTAATCTATATTTTCCAATCACATTGACTTTTATTGTGACCATTTGGAACATACAATTATTTTAAAAGGTTCATACGAGCCCTGTCGCATATGAATTGGACCGAGGAGATATATTAACACAATGTTGCATTTCTAAACTAATTTTTATTTATTTAAAATAACTCTAACAAAATCAACTAAGATAAGTTGATGCTATATGGTATTAACGACTAATCAACAATAATGGTTGCTTATTTCAATTACAATAATAAAAAATAAACATAAACATAGTTCATAAAGTCTGGCGCATATTAATTGGACCAAAATTTTTGGAAAATTGGTTACAGTTACCATTGAGTGCAGCCGCCTTTCTGCTTTAAAACGGCATCGATTCTCTTAGGCATTGTGTCCACTGATATTTTACAGTATTCTGGCTGTAAATTATTCCAAATTTCCTGAAGTTTCTGCCTTAATTCGGTAATAGTGCGGACTGGAGAGGTTCGAAGTGCTTTTTTCATTTGGTGCCATAAGGTCTCAATTGGAGATAAGTCCGGGCTACTTGAAGGCCATTTTAAAACAGAAATATTCATTTCTTGAAACCATGACTTGACGGTATGAGCAGTATGGCATGCTGCGCCATCCTGTTGAAATATAAATCCTCCTTCTGGTGGTTGAATCATCTCAATGGATGACACCAATTGTTCTCGTAAAATTATTTTGTATTTTGCAGCATTAACGGTGCCATCAATAAAAAGAAGACGTCCAACTCCTTGTCAGGACATGCATCCCCAAACCATTACAGACGCAGGGAACTTCACCTTTTTTTTTAGACAGTCTGTTTGATATTCTTCTCCTGGCATTCGGATAATTCTACTTCGTGAATCACCCACACAAACTTCAAACTTAGATTCGTCACTCCAAATAACTGAATCCCATTGACGTGCTACCCAGTGTTTATTCTCCCTTGCCCATAAAAGTCTATTTCGTTTTTGTTTTATAGAAAGAAGTGGCTTTTCCTTCGCCTAAAATGAAAATATGATATTATTGTAATGAGTTTGACTTCGCTTACTTACTCACAACTTACTTTGTAGAACCCATATCCCATTTTTTTCAATTTTCTCAAACAAGTATCTTTTGAAACTCGTTTGCCAATTGCCTGTGACCATTTTACAGCTATCTCTTTCGACGCAGCTCTGCGATCTTGTTTGATAATTGCGCGAAGAGCCCGCTCATCTCTTTCTGTGATCTTAGAACGACGGCCAGTTTTGATTTTTGTCTGAATATTTCCATTTTGTTTAAACAGTGTGATAATGTTTCTAACTGTTCCTTGAGGAATGCTTAGATTTTTTGCAATATTATGCCCAGAAACTCCATTTTTGTGGGCAGCAACAATGGAATTTCGCATATCGTTCGATAACGCCTTTCCGCGAACCATTTTTGTAACAAACAGACGTCAGACGCTAAACTGACATTACTAGACAAACATATTATTATTAGTTTTTGTTTTTCCATGGCCTGCTTAAAAAAATATATCCGATTTCATCGCATAAGCATATTTTTATCATATTGCGTGAGATGGACCAACTGATATGCGCCAGACATAATAAACAATTTTTTTGTTTTTTTCTTATAGCTGTAATGAAAATAAGCAACAAATATTGTTGATTAGTTGTTAATACCATATAGGTGCAAATTATCTTAATTGTTTTTATTAGAGTTATTTAAAAAAAATTAAAATTAGTTTTAGAATGCAACAATATTTTCATATATCTCTTTGGTCCAATTCATATGCGACTGGGCTCGTATATTTCATAATTATTTGTGAACTGTCGCAAATTCAATATAGTTCAGGAGGAAATGGTACACTGTAAGAGTTAAGATTTGATTTCATTATAGAAATGGGGTGTAGTAATTACTGTCGATGACGCTATGGCAGCTTACTTTTTTTTAAGATTCTGAATGATTCTAGATACAATAAACATTAAGATACTAGTTTTAAAACACCATACTTTTTCGCACAAGCATGAAAGCAGGTAATGACCCGCTTGCGGGAGTTTCCTAACGTGCGAGTGCGCTAAAAGTCTTAAAACGTGTATTTTATATTATCTTTTTCTATTTTGAGAGTATATTAATGAAAAAAAATCTGTGCGGCCATCTTGTGATTTATGACAAATCGTTATTACTAGAGATCTTTTTGAAGGTGGTGTCACAACTTTTGCTAAGGAGGGCCTTGACAATTTTGTTAATATCAGTTCAACCAACATCTGAAAAAATTAAAAAGCAGTGTCGAAAAAGGTTCTTTTCGCTACTACTTTGAGTGTCAAAATGAAATAATTTTGAACGCAAAAGCGAAAAATTCTATTATACACTTTAGAACTTTGTCGCAATATTAAAAAGCAAATTTATGTCAGGGCGCTTTTTAATTTTAATTATATGAGGGACAACTCACCTGTAAGAAACTTAATTCAAACCTAATCAATGTAATGAACATGAAGGCTAAAAGTATCCTTCCCGTAAGTTGCAGATAGTTTTTAGGTTTATTTTCACCAAGGGATGGCACACCTGGAAAGATATAGCACATTTAAAATCATAATGTATCTTTTTAGCGACTGTTTCATCGAACGCTATGTGGAATTCAATACACGAAGTCTTCTTTTCGTATATTTCAAAACCGATTGACAACCATTCGGTAGGAAATGTTGACAATTTAAGGGGTGCCGTTTTATGTTTATTTTCGGTATTAGCGGTAGTATATCTAATCTAAATTAAATTACTTTAATCCAAAGCACTTGTGCCGGGTTAGCTCAGTATTACACGCTTCCACATAAATAAACACTTAAAACATATATCTAAACTGTTTATTCGATCCTGGTACAAAATATCGGTCATGACACAATACTCATACGTATATCGTGGGTCACGCTAAAGGTGGTTCCTATTGTTTAACATTCGTTTTCTTATTGGTTAGATAGTCAAGATTTTCGTATCCGAATTTTACAAGCAATTTGGCATTTTTCGTTCATGTCTTGATCCGTTACAATCTCATCTACGACAGAGTCCTGTGGTCACACGACTCACACGAGATAAACATTTTAAAACAGTTCTCAGAAAAAGAAATCAGAATTCTGAGATAAACACTCGGAATTATGAGATAAAAAGTCAGAATTCTGAGATAGAAAGTCAGAATTCTGAGATAAAAAGTCAGAATTTTGAGTTATCAAATTATCTAGTAAGAGTAAGAAACATCGAAATGTCAATACATAATATTAGCTTTAATACTGGTTTTATGCGCTGCGATACCACTACGATTGCTAACACTAACATTCTAGATTGATATTTCGATATTTCTTACTTTATCTCAGAATTGTCTTTATCTCGGAATTCTGACATTTTATCTCAGAATTCTGATTTTTATATCAGAATTCTAACTTTTTATCTCAGAATTATAACACTTTATATCAGAATTCTGACTCTTCAATCTCAGAATTCTGACTTTTTATCTCAGAGCTCTGACTTTATCTCAGAATTCTGACTTTTTATCTCAAAATTCGGACTTTTTTTTATTTCAGAGCTGTTTTAAAATGTTGTTTCTCGTGTGATACCAAGACGCCTTCATACATTTCCTTTAATAAATTATGGTAAGCATTTTGCTGTTCTTAATTTTATAAATATTCGGTACCCAAAATCTTTTACTTCGATTGATTCCTTAATATGTACTAACAGACGCAGATGGAATACAAATAACACTTTATATTAAGTACACAAAACATATAAAAAGTGAGGTTAAAAAACACACGATATCGGACAAAAGTTAAAATAATTTTAACTCTATCCGACATCGGATGATTTGAAAAATATTCTGATAATTGGAGCAAAAATATTCTGACCAATAAGAGCTCCGTCGGATCATCGTATCGGCGGATATCGGACGAATGAGAACCCACCTTAAGGGAGCGACAGAAGACTATTTATTTTCGATGGCCAACCAGTTTTCTCGATAAAATATGAACACCTGCGATTGAAAGACGACCAATTGGTTTTTCCTACAATTTTCGTGGCATTTCTATATTTATTTGCCTGGGTTATATAATATTAAAATCAAGACCGCTTTTTGGTGACCTTTCGAAATGTATGAATAAGATAATGAAAATGGTGATAATAAATATCATGATTTTAATATTCAGTGTCAAATACTTATTTTAAATATTTAAGAAGGGAAAATGTGGAAAACTTCATTAACATATAATTGAACTAATAGAATAACAACGAATAGTTGAAATGCGAAACGGAAAATAAAACAATACCGGCAATCAAACAGACCCATAATATTCTTAGATGAGAAGTGGTTTGATCCGCATGATGTTATTCGCAATGGATGGGTAGATGATTCAAGTAATTGTTGCTTAAATGCGCCTTGTTCAAGAGGAAAACGAGTAATAATTTTTTAAGCAGTGAATGAAAACGCTAAAACATAGCAGGCATCAGTTGATTATCAGAAGAATATGATCGCAGACTTGTTCGAGAAATGGTTCAGAGAAAAACTTTTACCTAATATTCCACCAAATTCTGTGATAGTTATGGACCAATCTTCCTTCTTATCATTCACGAATACTTAGATACAATACCGAATACCAGTATTAAGAAAGAGGAAAAATTCGAGTCGAAACCCTGCTAATAACGAGAAAAATTTTGTGTTGGGTAATATGCTCCCCATCTATTAAAATTGTTACGAAACAATTTTGTAAATAACGATTTTTTAATTGACACCAAAATAATTAGCAGGCATGAAACGCACCCAACATCTCAGATTTCAAAATCACACACAACAGTATATTAAGATAATACTTTTAAAAGGCCATATTTTTTCGCAGGAGCACGAAGTTAGGAAACGACCCTTAGGTTAGCCCTTGAAGATCAATCAGAGTTAAATTTTGAATAAGATGTCTGAGATAATCTCCCATTTAAAGGTAATCGGCAATCGGGGCAAACTGCCATTTAAAAAGGGTAAGATAATAAATTTACAAAATATTTTTACTAAAATAACATGCATGAGTTAATTTGCTTTACAAATGCACGTCGTTTGGGCGTGCAATACTTATTAAGCAGGCGCATAAATCAAGACGTAATTGAAAACTTTTTTGGAGTAAATAGGGCCAAAGGAGGTCTCCATGATCATTCGACTCCTCTAGAATTTAAATATAGGCTGAGGTCGTATATTTAAAAAAAAAAACATGAGGGAGCATAGCATATTCGGAGTATTCGGATGTAGAAGTTTGTATTTACAGAACACCTGACGCTGACATGAATATATTCAGTCAAAGATTACTGAGCTTGCTTGAGTCCGTGCCTTTAAAAAGCAAATTAATTTTGGGTGGCGCCCTTAATATTGACTTTTCCAGTGTGTGTGTTGCTCAAGAATCTCTTCCGTTCATTTTCGACTCTTTTGGTATAATCATGCATATTTAACTCACCAACTAGAATAAGTAAAACTAGTTCTAGTATTAAAGACTATGTCGTGTCATCTTTTGATGCAGAATTCGTTGACCAGGGTTTCTCTGATCATGAGGCAGTATTAACAGAATTTTCGGTAAAATCCAAATACAAAAATGCTTCGCGCAAATTTTGCCGTATTTTTTCGTTTCAAGCACCTATGTCTAGCAGCTGAGTGAGTTGTCGTCTCTGATGATGTCGATACCGAATTTTCTAGACTTATAAAATTTTATCTACTCTGGAGTTCAAATCCTTTCCTCTTAGGCCTATTAAACTTAAACAGCATAAACCCTGGTCAACTAAAGGCTTACGCACATGGGCAAAAAATACATGCGTTCATTATCTCAGCTAAAAAATACTCGGAGAGCGTCCTCTTCCATGATTACGTGAAACTTTACTGAAAAGTCTATTGTGAATGACTTAAGGAATAAGACGTCTTCGTCTAGCACAATCGTTAATTCACCTGAGAACCTAAACAATTACTTTGTAAATGTGGCTAAAGAATTAATGAACACCATAACTCCTTCTCATGATTCTAATGTGAATTTACACAGTTCCTTCTTTACGCCTGTAGCATTAGCTGAGCTTCGCAATACAATTAAAGACATTAAATACAAATCCTCATGGGACTGATGGGCTTACTCTGAAAATGTTCTCAAACCGGCCGGAATGCACATTAAACCATCTTACTACTTTAATTCACAACTCATTCAAAAATGGGGTTTTTCCAAACTGCCTTAAGACGGCAATAATTATTCCTTTGCATAAAGGAGGAGATAAAGACCAAGCTTCGAACTATCGCCCAATTGCACTCCTTCCCACATTATCAAAGACCATTGAAAGATTGGTAAAAATAGGCTTCTATCTTTTCTCTCTCTAAATAATCAATACTTACTACCCATCAATTTGGATTTTTAAGTAACAAATGCACAAATGATGCTATGTTTTCCCTCTTTAATTATGTATTCTCCAACCTGAACAACCATCACTCTACAGCAACAATTTTCTGTGATTTCTCTAAAACTTTCAATTGTGTAAATTATAATATCTTAATTAACAAATTGCAGTACTACGGAATCAGAAGAGTGCCTCTCGAATGGTTTAAGTCGTATCTTAACAACAGAAGTCAGCTTGTGAGGCTTGATACGTCATATCTTCTTGCAAGCCAATAGATAGTGGAGTACCTCAGGATTCAGTACTAGGCCCTATTTTGTCTCTGCTGTTTATCAGCGACATTGCTTGTCTGGACAGCAGCGGTAAAGTCTGTCTCTTTGCCGACATCTTAGTTTCACTTGGAGCAACCCGGATATTACGGTGCTTCACAGAACTGTATCTAGTGACTTAATCACCACTAAATCATGTGCCCATTTCTAATCTCCTGTGCCTCAATGTTTCTAAAGTTTTGTCATGTAAAGGTCGTTGCAATCTTTTGTACTTAATAACACCACTATTAACGTAGTTGAATCTGTGGAATTCTTGGGGCTTGTTGTGGAGAACCATTTAACGTGGGACTTGCTCATCGATGCCTTATCAAAAAAATTAAGTTTTGCTTCTTTTACGCTAAGAACGGTTTCCAGGGAGCTTAACTTGTCAACTGCTAGAACAGTCTGCCCTTCCATTCTGGGCTACGTGTTGTGCGACTCAATTTGAGCGCATTTTCATTGTATGTTTGTACTATAACTCTAGCTTTGTCTACAAATTGTGAAATTTTTTGACACTCAAGCATTATATTATATTAAAAAAATTTAATATTTCTTCTAATTCATAAGCAGTTAATGAGGAATGCGAAATTTTATTAGAATAATTAAATGAACTGGAATATGATGGATTGGAAAATATGACAGGTTTCGTTTGCCACAAATTGAAAGATCCTACTTTGTAGTTTCTTGCAGAGCTATTCGTGGTTTGTCAAAATCATCTTCCATTTTCATGGCTCAGATTGGGGGGGCTTAACAAGATGTTTCTTGAAGTTAATGAAGAAGAAATAGTTACTGGAGAAGAAAATTTTATCCGTAACCTTTTGCTGAAGAGTAGTGGTGTTGATTGGTCTACGAAAGCAAAGCAGCCATTTTTCAGAGCTAGAATGTTCTTCTATGTTAAGGGGCTTAATAGGTTATTAAAAGACAAAAGTAACCGCAAAAGAAAAGGGAAAAAGATTATATCTTGAATATTAGGCACTAAATAAACTGCAATTTTTTAAATGTAATTTTGCAATAATTTATTTGGTCCGCATCCTTGAAATGGCCGTTTCTTGTAGTAAATTTGGTGTTCTACAAAAGTGTATGTGCAATTTTACTCTACATTGCACCCTTCTCGCGGTATTCGTTGCAAAAGCCTTAAAGAACAAATTTCGCAGAAAGAATGATGGGCATAACCGAATTATTTGTATTCAAATAATATTAATAACCGAATGATTATTTGAATAATCATTCGAATAAATTCAGGTTAGCGATCGCAGCCGGTTAGGAAGGAGGTTCATCGGCATCGTATTCGTAACTGCAACTGCTGTAATCTGTAATTGTCTTATTAAGTATGGCTTTGTAAATAACAATAGAATACGAGTAAATACTTGATTACGCCATATTATTGAACAAAATAAAATAAATAGCATTTTACGTTTTTAAATCAAAAAATACTTAAACTCCAAAATATGATTCTTGAATGTGTGAATTACATGTAATGAACATAATGATTAAAAATCTACTTTGCAAAAAAGTATTTCTCTCTGGCGATGTATGTATAGTACTATAATAATATTAATAATTAATAGTACCTATTATATTGTTATAGTTATATTACTTGCTCTATTGCTCCTAAATTCTAAACTCCAATATGTAACCTAGAAACTAAACAAATATTAGGTGATAATTGGTGTTATGTATTGGAAAGCAGGCAGTATTCATTGCGAAGAAGAGTATGAAAGAAATAAGAAATATGTGGGGTTGCTTGCAAATCGCAACAAAAAATATCGGCCGGCCGGATCAAAAGCGACTGCATTTTGTTTTTATTCTTTGAAGATGTCAACAAATTGCTGTATTTGCACTTTTAGGCGTTCAGGCGCCGAAAATTGGATATTTTTCTATGTTAGGTACGCAACAAAAGTAAATTGTGTAATCTTAATAACTTCATATTCGCCTGTTTTCAACCCCCCAAGTTCGGCTTCTACATTCCACAATTCCACATCCTACCGGTACATTTGAATTTTTAAAACTCATCTTTTATTCGAGCTAAAACATCGAAACTTGCTTCATAACTCATAACTAAATTAAAACCGCTCCTTGCTCGGTGATCAATCGACGCGACACCGCGACAGCGAGGCTTGCTCCTTCGTAGTTTGTGTTCGTATTTGAATTTGTACATATAGGGTTCAGGTTATTTTTCATTCGAATACTTGTGGAATGAAAACCGAATAATAGAGGTTATTTTAATAACCGGATAACAGGTTAATTTTCATTCGAATAAGCCCATCACTAAGAACTGAATAATGCGTTCAGCAGCGCAACTTGGCGAAATTCGGATATTATATATTTTTAAGTTATAAAATGAACCGTAACAATTTCTTGTGGCTGTGAAAATAAACGCGTTACAAACGAAAAACTAACAAAGTGGGTATTCCTGTAATGAAAATCACTTTGAGTGACGTCATGCGCGTATAAGACAAAAATCGAACACGGGAGCATCCGGCGTTGAGCCAAACATGTTGCCCAATGATTAGTCAGCCACTGAGACCGCCGGAGCAGAGAGGCTGTTAAGCTCGGCCATTGAGAACTCTTTTTTTTATTTCGTAGGAAATAAGCTGGAACCGACATATTATGTGGCTTTCACCACTCATAGAGTGGTAAAAACAGGGTTAAATTAAAAACTCAGATCCGTATTTAATTATCAAGCTAATGGGCTACAAAGTCAAAACTTCGAATTTAATATCTACGACTATCATTTTCTAGAGGAGAAACAGTTGTAATAAAGAAAGTGAAATTTGTTTTTGTCTGTCTCATTCAATTGGGTCAGGGAAATATTAAAATTTAAGAGTCGATTCGGTTTTTTGAGGATATGTCCGACAGTAGTTGAAATTTTCTAGTTTTAGCTATCACGACCCAGTAAGGGACCTGAGAAACCAGATCGTCAAAGCGACTGCCATGTCGGGCTGCATAAGACAGATGGTGTGGGCGAATGAATACATGCGTAAGGACAGCAAGGTCAGGATCTATAAGATGTATTAGGCCGATCATGACATACGGAATAGAAACCCGAGAACAAACCAACAAAACGAAAAGTATGCTGCGAGTAGCCGAAATGAAGACGCTCAGGACTATTATGGGAAAAACGAGAATGGACCGACTCAGAAACACTGACATCAGACAACAATGCGGGGTACAAGACACCGTAAGAAGGGGAAGACAAAGGAAAAGGCACTGGTACGCTCACGTAAAAATAATGGAAAGGAATAGATTGCCACGCATTGTACTTGAAGGGAAACCAACAGGGACAAGAACACCCGGAAAACCACCCAAGAGATGAAAGAGATCTCGATGGTGAAAAATTGTCGAAAACACACTTTTGATCTGGAAAAAACAAAACAAGTGCCCCAAATGTATACTCTCTTTACAGCCACATTCTGAAATGTCTAAAATACTACGCTTAATGCTTCTACACCGAAGCAACTAAATGCACAGAGTTGTAAGAAGTGTAAGTTTTTCATTTATCAAAATTACTTTTTAAATTATTTAGTGTTATTTATAAAACTATTATTGTAAATGAGCCAGACGCGTTAAGATATTATACTAACTACTAAAAGAACTATCAGAATGAATTTGTCGTTCCCTAATGGGTTTTGGCAAATTAATTGAAACATTTTAAAATTTTTAATTTGTCTCAACATCTCATTTACAATTTATCACGCAACAGTGACTTTTTCTAAACGCAATATGACCCTTTGACGTGTAGGTAAAAAAATGGGAATTTTGAATCAAATACATAAATATATATAATATTAAATTTTAAAAGATAAATAAATAAACATGTGGCTCACCTGCAAAAAGGCTTTTTGCTTCTCCTTTACTTTCAGCCAACACCAATAGTAAAGCTCCCACTAAGGCTAAGTTTCTAAATAAAAATTGCAAATCCCAGAGAATACTGTAAGCCAAAGTCTAAAAAAAAAAACGAGGAAATAAACTAAAACAGAAAAATAATATTTTAAAATACTAAATTCAATAACTAAGCTGAAAAAATTTCCATTTATGTCATATAAATTGCATTACTCAAGTTGATCAAAAAACAGGATAATAAACATAGATATTTGGAATTGATCATATGTGGGGTTATTTTTCCGCTTTTTCTGGGAAACAAAAATGAAAATTCGCAATGTCTCAAAAAAAGTTAAAAACATACTTTAAAAAAAAACAACTGTGATATGTCCAAGGCTTTTGATTGTGTAGATCATGGAATATTGTCGTTAAAGCTGAACCGATATGGCTTTAGAGTCGCCTTCAAAAACCGTTGCCCTTGGGTTAGTTTGGGTTAGTGGTGTGCCATAAGGCTCTGTGTTGGGACTTATTTTATGTTTGCTCTATGTTAAGGATCTGAGCTCCCTGTAACGGCAGGGTCAAGTGGTTTAGTTCGCAGATGACACCACTATAAATAATGTGGCACAGAGATCAAGGTATTGTTAGATATTTTATTGTCGAGGATCTTCACGGGATCAGAGAGTGGTGTGCATCTAACCGATTCGTATTTAATATTGACAAGACTCTTATTTTGGTTTTTAAGTGTAATGTTCAGAATCTTATGTTTGATGAGCAGAGCCCTCTGAATGATGGAGAGAGTTGTAGGTTTCTGGATCTTTTTATTGACGGCACCTAAAATCTGAAAACCATATCATGAGCTTGGAGAGGTGGTGGCTCGCTCAGTTTATTTTGCTCTGGTTGAGTCGCATATCAGATATGGCTTGCCTTTTTGGGGTCTATGTGCCAAAGGATTTGTGAATGTTCTTTTTGGAATTCAGAAGAAGGCGGTAAGACATCTTTGTTCTGCTGGTTTAGGAGATTCTCGTAAACCCTTTTTTTTCTGAGATTGTGCCATGCACAAGAGCGGCAGTATATTAAAAAAATATTATACAGATTTTCATATTAAATTAACTTCCGGTCGTTACGTCACATAGTACACTTAGCTATTACCTATTTATTGGAAATTAGAAAATATCACTGTCTGCGAAGATGGCTTTTCATTTGTCGCTTGAGCACGGATTGTTTCTGGAAAACTACGATTGCTCGTGTGTGATATGAGTTGCCGTTGCCTGCAAAACACAGTTTTCGTATGAAGGATGAACCCAATCTAGATTAAAAAATATTTTAAAATTAATTTTTATTTTAACATTCTAGAGAGCATTGGGGGAAAGATTTGAGGTATTAAATAAATGCAACGATCTGCTCAAATTTTTAACAGAATTCTATGTAGTATCATCTGAAGAGCTTGGACTTAGCTTTATAAGTCCAAAATATCAATAGAAAAGAAGCTTTGTGAAGGAGTGAATCTTCATTATGTTATTGATGAATTTGCTACTATGAAAACGTGGAAAGTTATCCTGTACAAAGTATTAAATTGAAAATATATTTTTTCCAATTTGGTGAATGATACGGGACGTGATTTTAATAATACTTATTAATAAATTTATATGTATTATGTTTATAGGAAAATTAATATTTGGTTATGATGCTTAGTTAGGGGTAATTTTTTGCACAAGGTTAGCAAACCTCTAAAAACGGGTCTGGGCAGCACTAATACATGTCTGTGAATACTGGCCATTTTACCCGCCAAATGTTTGAGTTTTCTTTGTCAATCCCAACTTTCTCTCTCACCAAAAATTCATTGATATATATTAGTCGCAAAATTTACAATCATGTCCCTCTCTCCATCAGAAACAGTAAACTATAATCTTCAGGATTATTTTAATGATTCGTTTTAAGTAATTCGGTGTTGTGACCTTTGTTTTGAATCTGTATTTATTTTGTCTATGTATAGTTTAGTATTTAACTATTTTATCCATTTTTGATGTCATGTTCTGGGATATTTGATTATAATATTCTATTCATAAAAAGCCTACCAGTATATATGCGGAAAGTTCTATTTAAGGCTGTTTAGTTGTGATTTTCTACTGACTGCGCGGTGTATTACTTCTATTATTACTTTTTTTATGAATTTATTTCTTCGGTTGTAGGATGCTTTATACCCAAGACTTGATTAGTGAGTAATAAAGTATATTATCTATCTATCTACCAGACAACAGAAGTGAAACTTCATCAGGCCAAACCAGAAATGGAGAACAACCATCAGGCCAAACCAGAAACGGAGAACAGCCATCAGGCCAAACCAGAGACGAAAAACAGCCTGCAGGCATGCACAGCGTTTATACGACTCTCTCCACTTTGACCTTTACCAACAATATATCTCCATCTCTACTTCCGTTCTCCTCCCGTGTCACCGTGGAACTCTCTCTTTTTGGCTTTACCAGCGCTGTTTCCCTATCTACTTTCGATCGCCTCGCGCCGTCTCACACATTACGTAATGTTCCCGTAACGCATTCACCAGTTTACGCTCCAGGTACAGCGAGCGTAAAGAAGTTTAATTAAAAAAAAAAAATAAATGAAAATTTATACGCATAGAATTTTTGTCACGATCTGCAACACCTTATTTACCGTTGTGCTAAAGTAGCTTTCCTTCATGCACTAACTTTAAATCAAGAGTAAAAAATTGATAATAAAACGCTTTATATCACACTGTATTTTGCGTGGTGAATTTGCTAAGACACGGGAATTCATAACTCTTCACTAACTCCAATAAAGCTCCAGTATATTCACAGAGTGATATTATTTTCCATTATGTCTTAAGAATCGAAAGAGAGCGGAAAAAAATAAATAATAAATGTGCATAAGCTGTAAAACTAATCAACTTCAAAATAGGATGTAAATAATAATGTAATAGAAATAGTATTAGTTGGTGTGAAACATTCAGAGGACACATTATTGTGTGATGTTTAATAGCAATTTTATTGATACAATTAAATTTAATTGTTTTTGAGTAAAATATATACCGTTGTAAAGAAACACTATCTTTGGTGCATGCTGGATATATGTAGACTAATTGACATGCGGACTTTATCACATCAGATTTCGCCTTCTGAGTTTGCTAAGGAAATATAATTGAAAAGTTCTCACTAACTCTAACAAGGCTATTAATATATTTACAAACTAATTTTGATATATCTCAGAAAAACCGAAAAAGAGCTGAATAAATAAATAATAAATGTACTTTAGCTGTAAAACTATCCAGCTTCAAAAGTAGAATGTGTAAATAATAATCTGATTGCTGTGAAACGTCCCGACACGACGGATGATGTTTAATAACAATTGTGTTGATACAATTCAATTTCTATTGTTTTAAATCGAATATATCCTTGTAAAGAAACAATATAATCTGAGCAGGCTGGATGTATAATTTTTAATAAACTGTTAACGAGTTGTAATTCCGAATTAGCTGAACTGGTTTTTCTGTAAAATGCCAACTGAGCCTGAATTACATAGCTGAAATTAGCTAATAGTACAAATGAGACTGGACTAGAATGATCGAGTCTCTATTTTCGAAATTGAAAATGGATACGCGAACATTTTTCTTTTCCAAAAATACGTGAAAGATGTTGAAATATTCGACAGGAATTAGGTTCTCAGGCTTCCCACCAGTTAACGATAGCAATAAATAAACTTGTGAACAAAATTGTATTGCCTTTGACTGTGTAGATCATGGAATATTGTCTTCAAAAACCGTTGCCCTTGGGTGTGGTGTGCCACAAGGCTCTGTGTTGGGACTTACTTTATTTTTGCTCTATGTTAACGTTCTGAGGTCCCTGTAACGGCAGGGTCAAGTGATTTAGTTCGCAGATGACACCACTATAAATTGTAACAATTTTTGTGTATAAAATGACCAAAAAATAAACTTTTAGTCAATCAAAGAAAGCAAATTTCGTATTAATCCCCAGCAAATGGCCGGTTGAGCCAAACCTACCTTTTTAGTTTATTTTAATTTTACAAATATTTCATTTCATATCGTGCGGTAAATATGAATAAGTTGTATCTGGCCTGCAGCAATCTTATTTTTTTACACACAAAAAAATTAACAGAACAATTATTAAGTACGCAAAAAACTATCAAAACAGGAACCAATAAATATACCTCTAAGTAAATTAAAGAATAACAACTTGGTTTAAAAATGATTTGGTTTAAAAAATGTTTCTGAAACCTATCAAATCAACATTTCATTTAAGCATAACTTGTTAAAATATAAATCAAGGCGATTAGTTTTGCAAATTTTTCATTAGTGTTCACTTCGTTAAGACAATGAAAAATCCCTTTCAACATCAGCGCTTGCGTGATTGATGCTAAAAGTTAATGCTCTAAGGTATTTTAATTTACTCACATCAGTCAATATTTTTATATACAATGGTGCAAGTATTTAACCGCGGTTATATTTCCTTCATTAGGCTCTTCTCCTAGTGGAATGAGTTTCCACTCGTTAACAAGTACATCTACTTCAAGATCGATTAGCACTGCAGTGACAAATTTAATTAAGTGCTTTACAGATGTAGTATCGTTTTCACTTTTAGACACCAAGTATACTTTAGGTTTTTGTTTAACAAATTGTTTGCATGACTGATATGAGGTAATGTTTTTCGAACACTATGTAAAATAGAATCTTGAATTTTTCCAGCACCAATAACAATTATTTCCGTAGATTCTCATAAAAAACTAAGTCTTTCAAACGAAATCTTTTTGATAACGTTGTACGTTCGGTGTTAATAATTTCATCAAAACGTTAAGGCACGAAAATAATTTAAAGAAGTATTAGCATTATTAGCAAAATAGTTCTCAGCCCATTTCCAAAAAAATTATGTGTAAAATTTCAGCAGCAAATCAAAATAGGCGGAAACGTTTTTGAGATACACAGACGACAGAACTGTAAAAACTGGATTGAACATTTCAATTGACAGCAGTTTATTTAATAATTGAGAAAACATTTAAACATACCTGTAATACAACAATGAAGAACAATACGCCGCAAGCAATTTCTACTCTATATCTCACTATGACCATCGCACAACCGCCCAATTGGAAAACTAAATTAACTAAAACAAATACGGTAGCCAAGAAGTATCCACAGCCCCATGACATGTTCATGTATTCTCTTTGTTCGTTCCACTGGATCCACATTCGTATACCGTCTTCGAAGAATGTGGATATTAGACATAACCGTGCCAATGTGGGTAATATGTGCTTGAGTTTTCGTTGGACCTAAATACATAAATAAATAAAATAATTTAAATTGCTAACTCTATACACACAGGTACTATATGTTTATATGTATGTAT
>MU183522.1:122031-142183 GCA_016904865.1 Pissodes strobi | reverse complement strand
ATATTAGCTGCCCTGCCAAACATCATTAAAAAAATATCAATATGTTAAGAATGTTATATTAAATGCAATAGGAATACAAGTGTAGCACCGCCAGTTATTTGGAACTCAATCCTGACAGTCAACACTCAAGACTCCAGCCTTAAGACAAGTCTGTTATGGACCTATGAAATTATAGAAGCCTTGGGAAGCCATGTGACCAAAGGACAAAATAATATTGAAACAATATTGACTTGGCTTTAGCAACAGTTGCTACGGAGGGCGGTTGCCGTACAAATCAATATTTGCTATTAATTTCCAAACTATCGTTCTAAATATAAGTATCGGTTTCTGTTCATAACTGCTTACTTTACAACTTACTACTATTAACATACCCAAACTAACTAATCTAAACACGCGAAACCGGCTAGACCTCACCACCTCGTCCCGCTCGAGGACCCAGCCACCGCCGATGCATACGCATACACAGTTGTTCACGGTATTTGACGGTATAAAGTACAAAGTTTACAGAATATGCAGGTATCTGCCGCACGCTTGTAATCTCAATGCATTAAAGTTTCGACAGTGAGCGAGGCAACTTATATTTATTCTGTAAACTTTGCCCAAAGATTACACCGAGGGGTGTAATATCCGGGGACTCAGCTGGCCAATTTACAGGACCCCGGTTTGATATAACATTATTTAATTGTAAATGAATGGTCCTATAAGTTGATTATCTAAAAACAAATTATACTATTTGACTTTGTAAATATTTTGCGGACTGTGTAGACTTACCGTACACACCACACCAGACATTAAAGCCAAATCTTACTTGTGGCCTACGTTCTGCCACTTGGTGAGGATTATCAGTGGCCCAAAAATGGATATTCACAATAATGAATGCTCCGCAGTTGCTGAAAAACGTTTCGTCGGTCCAAATATTCTTCATACTGAAATTGGGGTTTTCATGACATTGGTTTACAAACCAGTTTGAAAATCATAATCGCCTTGGGTCTGTTTCCTTTAAAACTTGAACAATAGTAGGTTTATAAGGACGATATTTGTTTTCTTTAAGGACTGTTTGGATAGTAGTTCTTGGTATAAGTATTTCCCTCGCACGTACTCTCGTCGACGTCGCGTTGTCGGGTTCGCATTAAAATATCCTTAATGTCATCGTCACGAGCTTGATTGCCCTTCTGATATTTCTTTGGCGTTGGTACTTCAAAGCTTCTATAATTTTTTAAGTTCAGGTCCAGCCTCGCGAATAGTCTTGGCTGTTGCCTCTCAGGATACAGGTCCAAATAGTCGGCGGTGGCAAGATTTGTATTTCTATTACATTTAATATAACATTCTAATATGTCATATTTTTCTTCTCTGGCATATCGCGTGGCGATATTTAGAAATCAAAATTTATGAAAATTTAAACAAAAACTACCAAATAGCGTTTTGACTGAATAATGTCACTTTTCAGTAAAATGACTTAAATGCCGCCGAATCACCATAGCAACAATATCATTTATTACGGCAAATGACCTCCGCCGTCATGGCCAACTCAGTTAAAAACTAACTTATGTCGTTTTTTGACATAAAAATAAAATATTTTTATAAAGTGTTATACATCATAAGAAAGGAAAAAATATGTTCTTTTTAAATGTGCTAAAAAACAAAATGACCGCCATAAGAAAAAACGAAGTTGATGATGGTTTCTCAGAACCGAAACGTCAGAACTAAAAACTGATTACATGGGTGCATCGAGCGTAAAAAGTTGTCCTAACAATGTTTTTACAGATTTTAAAAATATGTTTAAATAAAAAAAGTACAGCGCTTTTTCGAAAACACAACTTTTTGATTTTTTCAAAATATCTCAAAAACAAAAAGAGAGAAAATCGTTATCAAAATGGCGTTGAATTGGGAATTGAATGGCCTACAACTTTCGCCATTTAACCATTTTTCTATCTCATATAGTTTAGAAGATACCCATACATGTATACCCAATTTGGGCCACACTGTAGATATAGGCCGATAATTTTTTATATTCGATTTGTCCCCAGATTTATTAATTGGTATGACATAACTCAGCTTCCAATGATTTGGAAAAACACCTATTTCGAGAGATTTATTAAAAATGAAATACAATGGCCTTGCGAGTATGAAACAACAACTAACCCAAACTAACCTAAGAAGCCTTGGAGGCACTCCATCAGGTCCAGGGCCCTTGTTGATGTCGAGGCTGGAAAGCTTATTGAATATGTCTGATATAGGAATTTGATAGTGGTTAAGGTTTTTAATATTTAATTTAAATTAATATTTAATATTTAAATAATCTTGATTAACAAATTAGGATTAGATTTGTTTGAGAATACACTCGAAAAATAGGAAGCAAATAGATTTGCCATATCAGGTCCGGAGTTAGATGATAATTCGTTTAAGTGCATTTCTCACGGTAGTCCAGGATATTGTTTCTTGGCGTTAATGAAGTTCCAAAAACCTTTGATGTTATCTAGTAGGAATAATTCAGTATCATGCACAAAATCCGCACGACATGATCGGGCAAGTGTTTTACACTGAGTTCTTAATAAGGAAAATGAATCATAATCATCAGGAATGTTGGAAATTTTGCATTTTTTTTTGAGCTGTCTTTTTCAATGAGACAAGGTGTCGTAATTGACGAGAGAACCAGCGAGGAAATTTAAAAGTTGGTAGATTTCTTTGTGGCACAAACAAGTCTATGGCTGTGTAAAGAATTTCATAAAAAATGCTAATCATAGTATCTAATGGTTGATCTTTTAAGATTTCGTCCCAAAGGACGCAATTTAGGTAATCAATTATGGATGCAAAATCTGCATTTTTAAAATCATAATAACAACCAGCTTCCTGGAAACAAAGTAATGGGGGTTCTTTGCTCCTCCTGGGAATCAGGATTTCCAACGACGGGTGGTGTGGGTACTCCGGAACCAGAATGTCTTCGGCCCTAGAGACAGTAATGCCCTCGACATTCGCGAGTACTAGATCGAGAATTACGTGCCTGAAGTTTGGGATACTGTTCAATTGGAAAAGTTGTGATAAGAACATAGGTTGGATAATAGTTCTGAGTCTTTTTCACTTTTCGGCGCGTTGGGTGAGGGGGCACAGCACGAGCTAAGGTGTTCATCAGCCCAACTAGCATGGGGTAGATTAAAGTCCCCAATAAAACAAAGTTCGGCATTTGGGTAAAGTTCACAAAGTACTTCCATGTATAAACAAAATGTTATATAAGTAGCGACGCCGACGTTGGAGTTGGGTGGAAGATAGGCTGCACTTAATACTGTTACGTTTTTCCCGTGGGTTCTTAACAAAATTACAACTTGACTATTTTCAACTAATACTCTCTTTATTCACTATCACCGTATACAATTTAACACTTTAAACTACTCTTATAACTTTACAACTAATATCTATTCAACACTCAATGATTAACTGAACTGAACTGTACTCTCCGACTGACTAACATTCGCCTTAGGTCTGCTTATATATAATCTTAAATCTATCACGAATATTCGGGAAGTATTCCGAGCCACTCTATACGATCTCGACGAGGCCATCGAGATAATTCCAGCGATCCTGTTCGCAGCCGGCCGGGTGATGACTCATACAGACAAAGAAGCGAGGGGCACGGCGGCTAGTTGTATAGGGTAGCACAAAAACGTTCGGATGGTTGTTAGGTTAGCCGTAACAATACTATTTGGCGTTCACCTAGGTTTAGGAAGACAGAGACCGCCTCACAATCAACATCCAGATCAATAAGACTGCTGTCAATTCCTTTGTCCACAGCAATGAGTACACCTCCTCCCCTGCCAAAACCAGTAGTGACGGGACACCTGTGTTTACGATATGTATGGTAGCCACCTAAACCAAGTTCGGCGTCATGGAACTCGTCACTCAGCCACGTTTCCGTCAATTCAATAATCTTAAAGGGGGAGACAGCCACACTAAGATGTGATAGTAAGCTGATAACTCATTAAACGACCGAGGATGATGGTTTTGGGACGATATCAGTTTTTTTTTTTAATGATTTGAGGAACTCCACGGACGTAAGAAATGGTCAAGTCAGCTTTTCCACTTGCGGTTCGATCTCTTAGTTGGGTTCCCAATGAATTCAAATGCTCCCTTTGGTCGGAAGTAAGGTCAGCATTAATGAAAATCGAACGAGACTTGTCAAGTTTTGATTTGCACCTGAGTACATGTTTAAATTCGTCAGAATTAGATAGTTCAACTTTAAGAGCCTGATGACCATTTTTGGTCGGATTTCCCACTTGCGACACTTGTTTGATTTGGATTTGATTCGTACTGATCTCACCTAGCAAATCAGAAACTAGCTGTTTATCGTTGTTTGACTTTTTGATATTAAAAATCATAATATTACGAGCTCGCTCCTGTCTATCGCTCATCTCTCGGAAAACAAACTCATTTATGGGTTTAGGAGAATGAGCCTCTACGGGAACAACAGTGGGAGACCACCCTAGCGAGTTCAATCTAGTTCTGAAGCCTTCGAATTGGGCCTGCAAGTCGCTCAAATGTTTTCGCATTTTTGGTACAGCGGCGAGCCCTTCAAAACAGTCCTGACAGAAGAATTTTAGTTGACGGTTATTTCGTAGGTCCATCACTCGAAACTCCGAAGCAGTAAGACCTGAGCATGAGCGATGCATTTTGCGCTCACAAGAATCGAATGCTATTGCATCCCTTTGATCACCAAGGTTACTGTCACACTTTAAGCAGATCATGTTTAAGGATAAATAGTTGGCTCAACGTGGCAACAGCACAGGTGGATCGAATACACAAGCCGTCGAGTCTGAAAACCGGCAGAAACAAAGCACAATAGGCACAATTTTTATTCAGGATTGTTCACTAAAGAATAACTATGCCACACTACCTTTTTGGGATTTAACTTCTTTTAAAGAAATCGGAAAATTTGCGAAATTTTGATAGTCAATCTGAGAGCGAGACCGACAACGTTGCCGCTCACAGCTTTTTTTTTAGGCAAGCATTTAACCAAGACATGGATGGAACGTTCGATGACCACCAATATGATGCAGTTAACAGATGGTATGACATCTTTATAAAGGAAGAAGATGACAACTCTGACATAAGAGCTATCAGTCAGGACTTGTACTTTAAAGTCCTCAAAAAAGACAAAAACACATGCCCCGGCAAGAACAACATCTCCAAAGCAATACTAAGAAGCCTACCAAAGGTCATACATCTATTCATCATAAAACTGTATGAGTTCTGTTTGAACAATAACTACTTTCCAGATGTGTGGAAACAAGGCAACATCTTAACAATAGCCAAAACCAACATGGACCATAGCAAACCATCAAGCTATAGACCAATCACTCTACTGCCAGTACTAGCCAAAAATCTGGAGAGTATTGTGAAATGCCTCTTAGAGAAAAAGTTGAAAAACTTTATACCAAAATACCAATTTGGCTTTCAAGACATGGCTTCCACCTTACACCCTGTATCAGTGCTCATCTCTAATGTCCAAACAACAAAACTAAAGGGATTGTATAGCACAGCTTTAATGCTAGACATTAATAAAGCTTTTGATAGTATATGGCATATAGGACTACTGTACAAACTGTATAGACTCAACTGCCCTAAATATCTAATATGTATGGTCAAGGAGTTCATTACCAGGCGGACTCTCAGAGTCCAAGTGAATAACATATCCTCTGATCAATTCAGCCATGAGCAAGGTGTTCCACAAGGATCTCCCTTATCCCCATTTTTATATAATCTGTATTGTCATGATATATTCAACTACAGGGAAAGGGACAACAACCCACTCCGTAGTTACATCCTACAGTTTGCAGATGACACAGCACTTATTTCCCACAGCAAATCCTTACAGTCCAGTATAGATGCTCTACAAGAACTTTCTGATTTGATTGGATTATGGTTTAGACACTGGAGACTAAACGCAAACCCACTAAAGTGTCAATTTATTATTTTCAACCATCGACTCCACAATTTGAGTCCTACAATACAGATCAGTAACCAGACTGTAAAACCCAAGGATTTTGTGAGATATCTCGGAATCATTATCGACTACAAACTGAACTTCAATATGCACTCCACGACCATGAAACAAAGATGCATACAAAGAGCCAAGCATTTTAGATCTCCCAGACAAGCAAACCAGGGAATACCCATAAGAACTGCAAGAGCATATGTAGACCAATATTAGAATATATGCATCCAATATTCATGTGCTGCCGAAATCCAGCTCTCAAAAACCTCAATTCAGCTGAAACAATTTCCCTACGCACTATTCCTAAAATCCGACATCCATCAAATGCCTTGCTATATGAATCCACTGGAATCTATCCTATACAAGAAAGAATAAAAACCCTTACCATCAATTTTGCAAATAAACCACAAACATCTGCTCTTATTAGAGACCTAATAATAGAAAGAGAAGAAAACCAAGACAGGCGTGTAAGACAGTATCCCAGGAAAACCCTTTGGAAAATTCTATCCAACATGAAGAATGTCTAGCTTAAGTGAAAACTGATTTATGATATGTTTTGTGCCAATATTATTCAACTACCTATTTGTTTATCTTCTGATTTTTTTTTATATACTGAGCTAATATTTAAATTTTTATCCTAAATAATGAGATCTAATTTAAAATCATTGTCAAATTTCACTGGCTGAAGGACCCCGGTCGATGGCCTTTTGATGCATGTATATAATTGTAATGTACAAGGTGATCATTTATAATGTCCCCCCCTCTTAACTTTTTTGTTTTTCGCATTAGACAAAAATGTTAAATACAAAAGTTGTGCAGAATAATGTAACCTATTTGCAGATTACATTTACATATATACAAGGTGTTGCAGAAATGAGTGACAGGCTAAAGTTATATCTTTTTAAATGAAATACCCTGTATATTATTAATTTTTTAGAATCTCCTAAAAATCCTGAATATTTTTGCTATAACATGTCCTTTACCTAAATGTAATAGTTTTCGACATATTCGCATTTTAACTAAGCGGTTACATTCAAAAATAAATATTCTAGATGCTAGTTCTTAGGTGGCCGTGAATTGGGCAACTACAATACAAGACCACTATTTAAAATGCGAATATGTCGGAAACTATTACATTTAGGTAGAGGACATGTTATAGAAAAAATATTCAGAATTTTTAGGAGATCCAAAAAAATTAACAATTACAGGGCGTTTCATTTAAAAAAATATAAGTTTAACCTGTCACTCATTTCTGCAACACCTTGTATATATATAAATGTATTCTGCAAAAAGCTTACATTATTCTGCACAAGTTTTGTATTTAACATTTTTGTCTAATGCGAAAAACAAAAAAGTTAAGAGGGGGGACATTATAAATGATCACCGTGTATATATGTCATTAATAAAGAACGTTTACTACTACTGTTAACACATTTAACATTTAATACAATGTTATGCTAATGGCAATTCTTCATACAGATACGTAACTGAAAAAAATTACGAACGGTTTCCAACGTACCCGTAACAAAATTATTTAAAGCACATTTCTTAAGAAATATTTTGCTGAAAACTGATAAATAAGGTTATTTAATTCTTCTAAAAAAAATAGAATATTCAACTTTTTGGTCACCCTGTATAAAAAAACAACTTTTTCTGAATGACAATCATATTTTCTTAACAAGCAAAAATTTTTATGAAGAAATACTTTTTATCGAGAAATGTAATTTTTCATCCATTTGTCCTCTTGTCTACTTCATCGCCGGACATACTGTATGTCTTGGGTTAGTTTTCGTTAGCAAACAGTTTTTCTTGATTTTGGGTATGTCTTGGGTTAGCCCCTGGTTAGTTTCCTTTTCTTGTGCCCCTCTCGCGAGCAGAGGGCCATGCGAAAAGTTAAAATAACAGGTAGAAACATAGCAACCTCAAAAAAATTATGTTTCCACCTGTCATTTTCTCCAGTAAACACTGAAAAAGTGTGTAATAATAACATATTTAGCTAAAGTTACTCTCGTGAGTAAGAATAGTGGAAATATTAAGATTACACAAGTGTGTAACTCTAACCATGGCCAATTATTTATATCACAAATCCCGTATATATGAACAAAAAATTTGTTAGGTACATAGGAAATTTTATTAAGCCATATGGGATAAAATTAAATAAAAAAGGATACATGTAAATTATTTTAAATATATGTGAAACTACAATAGTGCTGCTAATACACCAACCAAGACAGTTACAGATCATGTTTTGTTAGAAATTAGGTCTGAAAACCTGTTGAACTAGAAGCGAATATGCTTCTTGGGTGACGTGACCTTTTCCATCGGTTTTGAAGGAGGTAAACTTTGCATTTCTGACTGGAAGCTCGCATAGTACTCGCAGTTTTAGATGAAATAATATTAAATGGAAATAATTACCTGATCTGCTACGTCTTCTGCTTTTGAAATATATTCATTCTGAGAATTCATCGTAACTATATTCGAAAATGTCCACCCAACAAACAACTATTTTTAGAAAGACTTATTAAAAAGTTAAAAACACCACCACATCATAACGTCGAGTTGTCACTGTCAAGTTCACCGTTCAAATGAACTAAAATGCATTAGCACGAAAATTCTGCGTTAGGAAATCTGGGTTTGTAGACTTGTTGTTCAATATCGATATGACATACTGTTTTACCCTTATTCAATAACCAGCTACTCATCTTGACTCGACGATACTCCGACAGTATCATTTCATTCCTTCGCATATTTCACTTTTCGAATGGTCCTCCGCTCGCTACGGGGGCTCAAGAAAAGGAAACCAACCAGGTGCTAACCCAATCTAACCCAAGACATACCCAAAAACAAGAAAAAAATAGTTTAGAAATATAACCTAAAAAAAATTTTAAAACATTGATGGGGTTTGAACTCGAGTTGCCGAAGTGAAGACGAATCATGCAAACCCCTAGACCACCAGGGCACATGCAAACGATTGGTTGCATCCTAACCCAAACTAAGATATCGATGGTTGCATCACGAAGACATGACGCGTAGGTGCGCGCGCACGCATGGAATGAAATGATACTGTCACAGCATCCGCGAGTCTCATCTTTGTATAAAAATCCGAAATTTCCGGTCTCTTTAGGGCAATAGCCGTAGCTTCGGGCGAATTTGTCGTGGATTTTGAAGGGAATATTCATTTTAAATTCAGTCCGCTTCGTGTCATTACATTGCCTAAAAAATCACGAGGCCGTGAAACTGAACCGCTAAGGGAACTGTCAGGATGCGCAGTGCCCAACACTCCAAATTTCCAATTTCGATAGAGATGAATAGCTTGTTATTGAATAAGCTGTGGTTTTACTTTACTCCACATTTCTAGGTGCTAAACCATGACGTCAGACTAGAATAAATCAACTGACTAGTGGATTATAGTGGTTAGGTTTATGTAGTTTGGCTTGATTTAAACGGCAATATTATGAAACTATAAACCAGAGTTGTTTCTGCTAGAAACAGCTAAAGAGTAGATCTTTACAATTTTATTAGTTAATAACTAACCAAGCCAAACCGCTATGATAGGCTTGACCTTGACGAAATATCTTTTTTCCTAACCTAACCACTATAATCCACTAGTTCCTGTTCTTGTTCACCTTACCAGGGTCTCACCCCAACAAGGGTTTGGCTTTGCTGCAAGGCAATTCGCCAGTACGATTTGAGGGGACCTCCAATAAGTCGGGCCTGTGCCCCTGGAGATTCCCGAGCTTTGCACAAATATAAGCTACTGAATTGCACATACAGAAATGGTCCCACAGGGACATCCGGTCCCTCCCGCCCTGGATATCGGCGTGAATGGGTATTTCTTCTGGCTATAAACTATGAAATGCACAGAATTGCTTCTGGCTAAGCATGAAAGGCACAGACAACGCTGGCTATGACATCCGGTTCTTCCTCTAGGAGAAAAACGGTCACTAAGCCTTTGTCACGTGTCGCTCAATGGCCTGTGCCAATGGCGCTCAAAGAGCCGTCACCGAACGCGTCTACACTCGACCGAAGACAAATCGGAAGTGATCCACTAGTCAGTTGGTTTGTTCTAGTCTGACGTCATGGTTTAGCATCTAGAAATGTGGAGTAAAGTAAAACAGTATGTCACCGACCTCTAGGAGGTCGGTGATGTCAATGATGTCATATCGTCCACAATCATCCCTTCTTTTCAATTTCTAGGGCTACTCTCAATGCAAGTGACTTGCATCTAACCGGACCGTGCAAGATCATTCGAGCATAATGTTGCGCAAGCGTATTTATGTTTTTATGATATCTCACTGCTGTTCCCCGATCGGATTTAAGTACAAATACTACCTGTAAATAATTGTGTGTGAGAATCGTTGTTGGAAAAGATGTAAGATTTGACTGTCGTACTGCATTTTTTTTCCTGATTTTAGACATGCGTTGAGTTAGTTTTGGTTAGTTCCTGTTCGTTGTTGCGTGAAGTGAAATATTAGTTTAATGATAAAAAAATTGGGTTAAGAGCCGTATTATAGTGGATATACAGCAGCTTGCATGTGTTTCTGCGAATATATTCCATTGCCCACCATTCAAAAACATATTACAACAACAATAACGTTGGGGATGTTACGCAAATACGCATAAGTATGTTCGAATGATGTAATCTTGCACGGTCCGGCTAGATGCACGTGTGGCAGAGTGTGGCTACTTGTCTGTCTGGCGTTGTTGAAACCGATGGAATGCTCTGTTGATAAATGATGTTGTAAGAGCGTAGCCGTAGTATGACTATGACTAGTATGAATATGAATCGTTTACAGTGGCTCTTGTATAGAGCCACTGTAGCTTCGTTAGGAAGTTTTCTAACTTTAGTTTGTTTTCTGGGTTTTCGAACACTTGGGCTAAGGTTCTCAACTTGAAAATTGGTTTGATCTGTATTTTTATATATGCAAAAATGAATTTTTGTATAGTATTTTCTTCATTGCTTTCTGGTTTCTTCCTTGTTTGGTTGCTCTCTAACGGCGTTTTTGAGTAGCCATTTTGTTTAAGGGAGTTCGTTGTTTGTGCTATTTCTTCTCGCCTTTGGGTGGGTTTTGATTGACGATATGACCGATATATCAATGTATTCGTCACCGACTGGATTTTTGGTGACAAGTGGTGGGATTCAGCGTTTACATGTCTGTTAGTATGAGTGGGTGTCCTATAGACGGTATAATCTGGTGTTTTGCCCGACTTTCTGGCGATAAGAAGGTCTAGGAAGGGTCACTTCGTATTTTTTCTTTCTCCAGTATGAACTCGATTTTGTCATGATTCTGGACTAGATTAGTCAAGAAATCGTCCAATTATTAAAATATGTCATCGATCGGTATGCTGGGGTAGAGTGAGAATATACTAATCTTGAAAAATTTTCGTTTTCGATTAAATGAGTGTCATCGATATCATTTCGCATATATTTTATTCTTAAGGATCCTAACGAGTCCTACCGCCTAACGTGTCCTGGGCTGCAAACATGATAATATTTACGTTTACATTTGTATATTTTTTCACTTCATGCAATGCTTTCCGCTCGCTTCGCTCGCGCCGAGGCGTGCCCAAACAGAACTAATATAAACTAAATCAAGGCATGCCGAAAAAAAAAGATTCAAAACATAACCTTAAAAAAGGCATGCCTTTTAACTGGAATCGAACCCGGGCAACGCCACCTACACTACAGTGGCGTTGACCCGGGCTACCATATCAGATATACGCAGTATCAAACCACTAAGCCACAAACAAGGCCCACTGAGAATAACTATCTGGACCATAAAGACATCTATTTGTCAGAAATGTGTTCATGATGCCCGCGCAAGCCGAGGACTCGTCAGGCGGTAGCACTCGTTAGGATCTTTAAATATAAGCTTTAAAATCAATATTTTCAATTCCTACGATTTAATATTTAATCTTTACATGGCATTTGGCATTACATGGAGAAGACTTGAGTAGAAGTGCCAGCCCCCGATTAACTAATTTGCCTAAAATGTTATTTTATTTTTTTGTATTTCTCACATTCTAGTGTAAACGTACCTATTTTCTCAAATAAAAAAGGGTTGTGCACTATGTGCACATATCTGAAGTAAAACTTCTTAAACTTAAACGTCCTAGCCTTATACATATCGTAACAGATTTGGTTAAAACAAAGTTTTTTTAAATATACCACTCAATTAAGAAAAAGGGAAGGCCTAAATGAAAAAAAAATATTCTTCATAAAAGTTTCGCGTATGTCTTGACAAGGTAATAGAGCAAATCCCATATTTTTTGCTTGCAAACTTACAAAGATATCACAATAAAATCTTATACATATCGTAACGGATTTGGTTAAAATGTATTTTTTTTTTAAATATACCACTAAATTAACAAAAAGGGAAGGCCTAAATGAAAAAAAATATATTCGTCATAAGTGTTTCGCTTATATTTTGACAAGGTAATAGAGCAAATCCCATATTTTTTGCTTGTAAATTAACAAAGATATCAATAACAATATTCTAATTTTTCATTCTGCCAGGTCGTGTCGCTCATCGTGCATCGCCCGCCGTGTGTCCCGACCTTCAAATTTTACTCCCGGCGCGCGTTAAGAGGTTTCACTTCAACAATAAATATAAACAAAACAATCTAGATATGGGCGAAGCTAAAAACTTTAGCGTTAACATCCATAGTACACAGCTTAAGTGAGCTGTGCTAAAAGCCCAGTATCCATATCCAGTAACTACTATCAATATCTAAGCAGATATTAATTTCACGCCCCCGTAGCGAGAGAAGCGAATGTAGCGAAATAATAATTAAGGTGATCAACTCTTGGAAACCAAAATACGTCAAATACGAGACGAAGAAAAACAAACTGCCGAAGGCTCATGCCGAAGGCAAAAAGTTTTTGGGGGTGCCACGCCCTAAAATAATTTGCAAGGATGCAATGATTTCATAAAAAAAACTTTCTAACACTAGAATAAACACCTAAACTAGGATTTAAAAACTCGTTCCGTTGCCGACCGCCGTCGCCGTGATCCCTAGGTTACGAGATCGAACAAATCGAGCATTTATAAACTTGCGACAGCCGCCGTTACAGTTTTCGACTATCGATCAGCTGTTTGAGTTTTATGACTTAGAGTTAGTAAAATATTGGAATAATTAAACAAAATAAAAGCAAATACAAAGAAAAAACGCAAACACATACAACGGTCACCACACAAAAATTGAAAAGTTAATGGAATCGCCGATTTAATATTGAAATGTCATTTTAATTTGACGTAAACGACACATCACGTCACTTGATTTCGTTGAGTCTATTGGTTGATTTCAGCTGCGACAGTTTTGCTACGACGACGGCAACGGTGAAGATAATAGTATATTATTTTATATGGAGGAAAAGTGATACTTTTCATGGCGCGCTCGTGTTTAACAGCCGAACGGAGTGAGGCTGGTAATAGAGAGCAAGCCATGAAAAGTAACTTTTCCTCCAAATAAAATATGCTGTTTTTTCTTCAAATGTCGACAAATTAATGCAAAAACATCTCTTTTTAATAGTAATAATATCTAATTATTATTAAAGATAAATGGGTTCGCAAGGCGGCTTAGACCACGGTCGTAGGTGGCCTTGCTTAGACCGGTGTCGGTGAAAAAATAAAGCTGTCAGTGGACACTGTCAACAATAATTATTTTTTTAAGATGCGTCTCCGATTGCGTTTTAATTTCGTATTCATAAGCAGTTATTGAGTAAGTTCGATTAAATAATAACCAATTTGTTCCTAAATTAGTGATTTTTAGAAATGCAGTCACAAATTGAGTGATAAATACAAATTGTATATAGTTTAATAAATCTTGAGTTGTTGACGCTTATTTTGTTGTCTGTTTGTATTGTATCTATGTTGCTATGACAACACTTTTACCTCCGCCGGCGGAAAAGTGAAAAGTAAAGCTCCGGCGGAGGAAAAACGAAACTTCACGGCCGCCTACACAGTCGAGTAATGACGGATATACTGACGTTTGAAGAAAAAATGGGTTTATCTCTGACGGCGTGCGCCGATAACGGTAACTGCTGACGGTGTTTATAAATTGATTCAAGACATTTTTTCATATGGAGATCTTGAAACGATAACGTTGGTTGGCGTCGGCAACGGAAACGGCGAGTTTATAAATCCACTTTTAAGTGGGATTTATATACTCGCCGTTTCCGTTGCCTACCGCCGTCAGTCGTCGCCGTGATCCCTAGGCTACGAGATCGAACAAATCGAGCATTTATAAACTTGTGTCAGCCACCGTTACCGTTTTTGACTATGGATCAGCTGTTTGAGTTTAAGAAGCTAAAATTTTGTGAAATATTAGAATAATTAAACAAAATAAAAGCAAATACAAAGAAAAAGCGCACACATACAACGGTCAACATATATAAACTGAAAAATTAAATTAATGGAATCGCCGATTTCAAGTTCAATTGTCATTTCAATTTTACATAAACAAAACATCACGTTACTTAAGGCCGATTCATAAACTTGACGTTCCGACTGCCGGTGCCGTTTGCGGTGACCGTTCTAAATTAAAAACATTGAAATGCATAAGACCATTCATATTTGCCGTTATCTCTACCGGCCGCCGGTGGAACTGCCGGTGGTGCCGTTGAACATAAACCAATTTTATCTTTTTCCGGCCGACGGTCGTAGCAACGGTCGTAGAATGTTTTAAGGGCTAATCAAATGCGTTTTAATCTGTCACGTGATATTAAGGACCTGCGTCTTGGGTCTCGTTTTGTCGTGTTTGTTTTGACGCATTTTAATGGCTGATATATTTATCTATGAATGGCTGCATACGAACAGAAAATAAGCCTTAATGCACCTAATAAATACTTCTAGCCATCATAATTGTCCATTCTAATACAATTTAAGGTTATTAACAACAACAATTAGGCTAAATTTATAGGTTAAATTTGTTTATGTTTTTGACGGACGACGCACGACACAACGGCAAGTTTATGAAAGGTAATTTTTGTCGCTACGACCGGCAGTCGGTAAACGTCAATCCCGTCGGCAAACGGAATACTCACCGTCAAGTTTATGAATCCCCCTTTAATTTCATCGATTCTATTGGTTGAATTCAGCTGCTACGGTTTTGCTACGACAACAACGGTAAAGATAAAATTGTTTTTTCTACGATCGTGCAAAAAGTTACTACTTTTTGCACTATTTACTGTATTAAAAGTATAACTTTTTGCACTAGTGCAAAAAGTACTTTGATATTCTATTGTTTAGGAGTTTAATCAAAAGATACCATTTTTTCTTGTAATTGTAATTTGAGTATACATACGAGTACATACATATAGGTACTTATAGATACTACCAAATATTTCTTAAACGATATTATTTGATAATAAGAAAAATTTTTACACTAATTTTTATTAATTTCATAGACATTAATCTAAATCTTGTTACTAACGAAAGCATATTCATAGTTACCTATGGATGACGTCCGTCAGTGTTCAGTGACAATTTCCGTAATTAAGTTGTCAGTTTAAAATTTTAATATTTTGACGTAAAACTATTATTTTAAATAAATACAAATGTAAATCGATCGTAGAACAAAGGTTGTGTGCAACATGTGCAAAAAGCCTACCTGCTGACGGTGTTTACAAATGGATTCAAGACATTTCATTAAGTAATCATGATACGGTAACGTTGGACGGCGTCGACAACGGAAACGGAGAGTTTATAAATCTAACTTTAGAAGTATAGAATACACCTGCACCTGCGCATACACCTGTATTCTGTAAGATTTCTAGGATTAATAGAAAGAAAAGACGAAACACGTCATTGTCTACTCACTACATTTTTATAGCGAACGTCAAAAAGCATCATACACATACTTCTATTTTCCTTCATTGCATTTAAAAAGAGAAATACATCATATGCACGCTCATATTCTGGTTAGCGCAATTATACGCATTTAAAGATCCTTTACACAAATAGTGCACTATGTAAAAATCGACCTATCCTATTGGTCGATCCGTCTCGTATTACTATATGTCTGCGTGATGCAATCGATTTCTATCAAGAGCTCTAGTGGTGTAGAGGTTTAGATCGTTGGGTCTCACCTGGAAAACGCGGGTTCGAACCCAGTTGCTTTTTTTTAATTTTTTTTTTAAGATTATGCTTCTAAACAGCTTTTTTTCTTGATTTTGGGTATGTCTTGGGTTAGATTGGGTTAGCACCTGGTTAGTTTCCTTTTCTTGAGCCCCCGTAGCGAGCGAAGCGAGCGGAGGGCCATGCGGATCGACCAATGGAAAAGGCCGATTTTTATATAGTGCACTATTTGTGTAAAGGATCTTATAACGACAATTATACAGTAGCGTCTTCCGACAGCGGTCTGTTTTAATCTTTTCTATTCGGTTTCATGAAGCGACTGGACGTTTGCCGAATCGGCAGAATTACCCATGTCTTCGCGGCATACTACATTGCTACCAACGGTCTGGTAGCTCAGTGGTTAGGTAGTGTGTTTGTGATGCGAAGATTACTTGGTCTCTGTGTTGAACTTTTTTGGTGACCTTCGGCGACCTTGGCCGAATGTCGGCCATAATTAATTTATTTCGCATAGCACTTCGCGGGCTTCGCTCGCTCACCGGCGCAACCAAACAAAACTAACCCAAAATCAAGAAAAAAAGCATAATCCTAAAAGGAATTTAGCCATAAAAAGAATTAAAAACAAAGCTTAGCACTGGACTTTCGTTGTGGGCTTTGAATAGACAACACGCGACGCGCTCGCAAGCCGTCCTGTAAGTGGCACGTGTGCTGGTGTCAGGGGTTAAGAAGGGGTCCAGCGTCTTGGTGCGTGATCGGGAGGCGTCGGGAAGTGGTGGAAGAATCCAACAGAGTTTCCATTACATGTCTTTCGAGGGCATGCTAGGACGGCAGGGGTTTCCTGAACCGGCGAGTTATTTGGAGATTGTGACAGTGGTTGGTAATGCCGCATTTTGTGGTCATTCCGACACAAAGGACTGAAGTCTGCATTGCATTAGCTAATATTTTTGCAAAAGTCGGGAATCACCAGGAGCTCAGGCCCGTCTTACTGGAGGTTCCTACCAAATTGTCCCCTCACTTGGAACAACGTGTAAATTATGCAGGAAGGGTTGCCCTGCCTCTAACTAAGCACCGGAAGAGGGGTGTACTGGCGGATTGCTTTGCAGCAAAGCCAACCGCTCCCCGAAAGAGCGCACTAGAAACAAACAAGCTTGGCACTGACGGGGATCGAACCAGCAACCTACTTATTACGCACTTATATCTACCCACTAAGCTACCAGACCGTGGAAAGCAATTCAGTGTACCGCGAAAACATGGGTAATTCTATCGATTCGACCAACGTTGGGTCGCGTCGTGAAACCGAACAGAAAAGTTCAAAACAGATCGCTGTCGGAAGACGCTACTCAAGCTGCAAGTATATATTTCATTCTACCTAACGAGCCTTACCGCCTGACGAGTCTTTGTAGGTGCATCACAATGTTCACATAAACACATTTCTGACAAATAGATATCTTTAGGGTTCAGGGGATAGCTGTCAGTAGGCTTCGTGGTTCAGTGGTGAAATGCTGTGTTTCTGATACGGCGGCCCTCGCTCGATTCCAGTGGCAAGACATACTTTGACAAGTGAAAAAAGATACAAATATAAATATAAACATTGCTATGCGCGCGCAGCAAAGGACTCGCCAGGCGGTAAGACTCGTTAGGATCTCTAAGAATAAAATATATGCTTGCTAGAAGGCCGGCGGCATATGTGAATAGGGTTGCCAACTCACCCGCCGGGCGCGGAATGTCCCGATTTTCGAGGCATATGCCCCGCGTCCCGCCGCTATCTGTCGCGGGACGCTATTTGTGTTTTTGTTACAATTTGAATTTAAAATAATTTGTCCCGAATTTGGCCTCCTTGTCCCGCGATTTAGGCAAGTTTGTCCCGATTTTCTTTAGAAGCGAGTTGGCAACCCTATATGTGAAATTTAGTACGAAGAACTAAAAAAAACTTAACAAAATATATATTTTGAAGAAACGATATGAAACGTAGAAACGGGATAATAAGAGACCGAACTAAAAAAAGCGGAACAATACGAGACTTTTTTCAAAAACGGGACAGCTCGTTAAAATACGAGACTGTCCCGGCCGAAAACGGGATGGTTGATCAGCTTATAGTAGTCAACGTTTCACTAACCTCATTAGTTTACGTGTTGACATAAGTATTTTCGTTACATAGCATCTTGCATGAAACGAACTTACCCTACCGTGCACAAAGAAGTTATACTTGACTCTCTTGAATGCGCAGCGGAAAATTCTAAAACTCAACCATCTTCATAATCGTAGTGCGCAAAAAAATTGTATAATTGCGGCATCACTAGTACAAATAGCATTGCCACCTGTACTTGTAACAACGCTGCATGCTTATATCGAAAAGGAAACATAAGCCGTTTGCGATATACGTACCAGCTTGGCTAATCTAACTTAAATTCTTATCTTAACTAAAGTTACAAATAGAACCGTACCGAGGTATACAAAAACACTGTCATCTTAGGATTAGCCAAGCAACTCATACAAATCGAAAGCGGCTATTATCAGGGGACTAGGGATTGCATAAACAAAATTAGCCAATCTACTAGTACTCGAGACACTGATGTAAGCATATCCTATATCGACATCATCGACATGGAAATCTAATGTCACCTTAGGCCGCGTGACGCCTGAATATAGGCAACTTATTTGGAAATGGTTGCCTATATTCTGGCGTTAGAAAGGTCACGTTTTACACTAACGGTTATAGACAGCCTGAAAAACACATTCCTGTTACAGATACCGCCGGACGTGCGTTTTAAATGCTTATATTAGAATGTCTAATATTACACTACACGTATAGCTCTCCGCTCGCTTCGCCTGCTAGAGGGGCGCACCGAACAAAAACTAACCCAAGGCATGCCCAAAATCAAGAAAATATCTGTACAAAATATCATGATAAGTAGTTTCCATAGGATTAAAACTAACCGTAATAATTAACGCGAGCAAAGCCGCGGGTAAAAGCTAAAAGTGTCCTATGTCCTTTTCTACCCTCTTGAAAATATTTGTACAAATTTTCATGATGATCGGTTGTTATGATGCGTGAAAGCGTAAGAAACAAACAAACAAACACATTCGCATTTATAATATTAGTTAGGATTCTTTAATAATATTTATTGGCAGCTTCAATCGGAGTGGATACTTTCTTAGAACGATAGCCGTGGCTTCGGACGAATTTGCCGTGGATTTTGAAGTGAAAATTCATTTTAGATTCAACCGTCTATCTGCGAATATAATAATATAATGCAAATCTAATACCGCCCTAGGGCATTTGAGTCGTTGCAATAGCGGCCATCCTGGATTACACATCAGCTTACACACTCCGTCCCCACATTTCCGTCCGTCCCGAGATTACGGAGGGATACCCCTCCGTAGCCGAGATTTACCCTGATATCGCCGCGTAAGATATTCACAGCAAAAAATTATATATCGATATATCGTATCATATGATATATCGATATTTTCGATATGTCGAAACAATAGGTCTGTTCTAGCAGCGATTTCAAACGGTTTCAAACCGTCCGGAGTTTGCGCATAACGATATAGGCGTCGCTTATATGGCTATGCGCAAACTCCGTACGGTTTGAAACCGTTTGAAATCGCTGCTAGAACAAACCTAATAATAACTCGGTACCAAATTTTACTCAAATATCGCAGAACCGACAGATGTTTAATGAAATGAAAAAAAGAGCAATATTACAATTAACTCCATCTTATAGTGGAAAAGTCTCCACAGTGAATAAAAAAAGAAAAACGCTGTCTCCTCCAATCCTTGGGTTTAATAAGGAGGGCATTAAACAATGTCTCTTTCCGCAATCCACAAGAACAAATGTTTCGAAACCTTTGTTTGGAACAAATCAATCGCCAACGACAGTGATCTCTCAGTCCTCTAACGGGGATTTGGAAGATTGCTGGAGTGCGCAAGTTGAAAGAGATAATATCGAAGACATGCTCTTCAAGAAAATAAAAAATATGTCTACAACAGACAAAATGCTAGTACAAAATTATATACATAATATCGAAAATAGAGAGTCATTGTCTCCCAAACCAAGGGAGGAAGATGACTGGTAAACAACTGAAT
>MU183522.1:100675-117031 GCA_016904865.1 Pissodes strobi | reverse complement strand
ATTGTAATCACAGTAACGCATCACATCGTTTATTTATCTAAAAATTACTTTGACATAGCTACACTCTTAGCTTAAGCATGTCCTACATAGTATGATCAGCTGAGGTTTGCGCCTAGTGCTGTTCTTCCAGCACCGTGGGGCTCAGATATCGACACCCATAGGGGGCTATTATTAGCCTAACTTTATTTATTTATTTACAAACTACAGATACATAGATCCAATTATAGAGTAGGAACGATCCTCTTAAGAGAAAAAAAGGAAGTTCTAACAATATTCTACTACTTTATTTATTTATTTTTTATTTAATGATATACTTTACAAACATCATATACTTGGTACTTACATGTAAAGGAAATATTCAACAGCTTAATCTAGGTATTAAAAGTAAAATTGAAAAAAAAACAAGAAAATACAAACAACAATAAACAAAATGACTTCAAATTTAAAATAAAAATATCTACATTGTCTAAATATCTATAAAAATATCCTACACTACCTAAAACTCCTCAACAGTACCAGCCTCAACTCCGACTCAGAAAGATGCAATATATCTAAGTTATGACCTCTAAAAAAACTATTACATATATTGGCCATTTTATCGATAGGTGAAATGCTGTCCTGTGTCACTCTAAAGATGTTTCAATTCATTTGCCTTAAGTGGACTTTAGGAACATTGAAATTTAAAAGGTTTATTAACATACAGTTCCTATACTTAAGGTTGTTGACTATAAAAAATATAAATAAAACTGCATGCAAATTTCTTCTCTCTTCCAGAGTATTAATTTCCTAAAACTAATTTTACTTTTATTAAAAATGTCACACTGGTTTTTTTATTTGATTTTATAATCTACATATTGTTATGATTGGAGAGCCTAAACAATAATTTGTACGAGCACTATTCACATAAAACAATGACGGATTTCTATATAGGTAATTTGGTACATTAAAACTAAGCATAGACAACAAACCAGGGTCATTTATCTTATTGGGCATTTACGATAATTGGAGCGGTATCTACCGGTAGGTATCTGAGCGTTCGTTAATTTGCGTTCCATTAACCAAACACGTTCTGTAATTCAATTCAATCTACTGATAAATGTACCGCAATCCACCTTTATGGATCTGCTATTTGTGTCGGTACATGTTGGTTTATTTACACCTTATATTGACATAATCTACAAATTTAGCCTGTGAGCCTGTTGTTACTTAGGATACTTTCGAAATTCTGAAAATAATTTTACTATTACATTAATTTTTAGAGAAAAATAATTTAAGTACCTTCAACATCATATAGCGAAAAGCAACATTTTCAATATATTTTTCAATAAACAAACGTTAATTTTTTCTTCCTTTATGTTTTCTGCATTGAAACTGAAACTGCTTTATAATGCCTTTAGTTTCCGAATCACTACTATCTAATATTTGAAAAGTAGCCAAGATTGTGATAGCTTGATGTTTATATTATTCTTCATTATAATCAAAGTTTTTTTAATGTTATTCGTGACTCGCACCGTTCCGTTCGACAATTACCATTTACCGGAACGTATCGACGTTAATCAGCTGATTACCGCTGTATACCTACTGGTAGATACCGCTACAATTATCGTAAATGTCCATTAACAAGTTTATACAAAAATGTCAAATATGCTGAGTTGTGTCTAGTTTCTAATGGCTTTAAGTTATATTTATTCATGATCTCCATTTTTAGGTATATGCAATTCATATGTACCTGTTTGCTTATAATGCATATATCTTAATGTTTTATTTTGTATGTTTTCTAAATTATATAAGGACTCCATACAATTGCGCAGTACTCCAAAATGCTCCTAATATATGTGACATAGAGTGTTATAATACATTTTATACTATCAAAGCCCCTACAACTCCTAACAACAAAACCATATATTTTTGAAGCTTTATTTATAATTGCATATTTATAGGTATATGGGTGATTCTCAAATAGTTTTAACATTTCAGTCCCTTGAACTTTTTCGTTTTTTTTTTAATGGCAAATAACTGCATTTTTTTTGTAATATCATTGGTATTACTTTGTTTCCACAGAAAACTAACACCATTTTCGCAAAATACTGTCTAGAATTTGCAATGTATCGATTTAACTTGCCATTTTCTCATGACCGTCTCAAGTCCCGATCGAGAAAACTAACTGGTTCATACCATTTTTAATTAAATATTCCAGTTCTAAATGAAATACTTTCTGTTTGTAGATTTGAAATGTATATTCACCTTATAATCGGGTCTTTCCCGACGTACTAAAGGTGGCTTCAGTTATCCCTATTTTTAAGAAGGGAGATGTAGAGAATGTGTCTAATTACAGACCCATTTCCATATTACCTGTATTTTCGAAAATACTAGAAAGGGCGATAAAGAATAGACTCTGTAAGTATATAGGGGACCATGACATTAAAAATAAGAACCAGTTCGGTTTCCGAGAGAATTTGAGCACAACGGATGCTATCCTCAAATATGTGGAATATACCCTTGATTGCTTTGAATGGGGACTCTGCGGCCATTTTCTGCGATCTGAGGAAGGCGTACGATTGCGTCCCTCACGATGTCCTCCTTGTCAAGATGGATAAGCTGGGCTTTGGGCCGCCGTGTCTGGGTTTGGTGGCTTCATATCTGCGGAATAGAAAGCAGTCAGTCCTGTTGGATGGTGTGAAGTCAGGGGTTTTGAGGATTGGTGTTGGGGTGCCTCAGGGTTCAATATTGGGGCCTCTACTTTTCCTCATATATTTTAGCGACATGGAGTCTGCCATGACAGACATAAAGACCACCTTTTATGCAGACGATACAGTGCTGTATGTTTCAGTTAAGAACCATGTGCATTTGGGCGAAGTTGTTGGGGGGGCGCGGTCGAGAGCGGAGGAGTGGTTCACATGTAATAGATTAGCACTCAACAGAACAAAGACCATAACTATGATATCCTCCACACGGGACCTTGGAGTTTTTGATGACAATCCAGAGTCAGTTGGGTACCTGGGGGTTACTTTGGACCCCAATTTGAGATGGCATGAGCACGGAGATATGGTTAGCGGTGCCTTGTGTGGTAGTGTTTTTGCCCTCAGACAATTGGCTGACAGGGTCTCCGCTCCAGTCTTGAGGGTGGCTTATTTTGCCCTATTTCAGTCTAGGCTTGCCTATGCGATTGTGGTTTGGGGACATTCTTCAATCAGACATCGCCTATTCGGGCTTCAGCGTAGAGCTGTAAGAGTGGTGGGCGGACTCAGGTATCGGGACGAATGCAGGGGTACTTTTGTACAACTGGGAATACTCACTTTGCCCTGTCTCTATGCCTTGGAGTCCACAATGTACATAAGACATCACATCTCGGAACACGATACGCACGCAGACCAACATAACTATGAAACTAGACATAGAAATAACCTACTGATAACATATACTAGACTGACTAGACAGGCTGTACAATCTGCTGCCGGTTGCTGTCAGGCTCATGCCGCCAAAAACTTTAAAATCATACCTAAAACTAATTTTGATGCGAAATGCCTACTTCTCACTAGAAGAAATATTTCAGGAATTGCCAGCCTGTGTCTGACTGTTTTCGAGTTTCTGATTTTTCCTCTTATATAGCATTTGGTTTGTGTAATGTGCTTTGTATTTTAACTAAAAGTTTGGGTTATTTTGTTTATTTTTGCCCTGTATTCTATCCTAATAATGTTGTTTCGACTATGTTTTGGCATATTTGTAAGAGCGTTGTTTTGTAGATTTTAGTAATTTTAGTTGACTTATTTTTCTAATTATACTACAAATTGTATTGACATGTGAAAAGCTTTGTTAGCTTGTATCATTAATAAATTCTATTCTATTCTATTCTAATTATTAAGTGTCAAACATTAAAACAATTCATATAAAGCGATTCAAAACATGAAGAACCCTTGTCCCGATATTCAATTCTCATTACTGTACACCGCACATTTAGACACCTATTTTGTCCGTTAGGCGGCTCAGCAATCAGTTCCCTTCTCCGTAACGTATATGTGGTACAATAACTGTTTGTTGTGCTATAGATTTGTCAGAGAAACAAGGTGAGTACATATTTTTTTTGCTTGAAAATGCATAATTTCTGTCTTCACATACCGTCCATATAGTTTATTTTTCATGTTTAGTGGTTTAAAATGCAAAGTCTGCTAAAATTCAATGGCATAACCTCAAACATCATAAAAAACGCGCGTGCACGTTTCAACTGAGCGCCATTTTGTTGAAGAAGCTTGACATGTATGGCTTTAGGGGCACCATTCTTCAGTGGTTTGGGTCCTTTCTTTCGGGGCGTTAGCAGGTTGTTCAGTTATTAATGAGCAGTCTGCTGTAGGTTTCTTGGAAGCAGGAGTACCTCAGGGATCAGTTTTGGTATCCCTACTTTTCCCATTAGATGTAAATGACCTCTCACTGTCAATTTCTCAAGGCCATTTAACATCATTTGCAGATGACACCACTATTCTCTGGCATCACAGAAGCCCCATAGCACTACGCAACCTTGGAAACTGAACTAAAACATATAAGGGATTGGTGTGAGTCAAACAGATTGAAATTTAATCTCCAAGACAAATCTGTTACATTTTAAGGGAGGTTTGGGTGATGTTTTGGTTTTGGGAGGAAACAATTAATACTACTTGCTCGTCTAAGTTCTTGGGGGGTATCCTTAGACTCTCGTCTTAAGTTTGATACCCATATAGCAGCACTTTGTAATAAGCTGTCATCAGGATGCTATGCAGTCTTGGCAGTTAAATCCCACCTAAATAAGCAGATTGCCAAAAGTGTATACTTTGCTGTAGTAGATAGCCATTTAAGATATGGTATTTGCTTCTGGGGGTCCTGTTCTGCTTATCTTTTTCAGCAAGTTTTTATTATTCAAAAAAGGGCGGTCAGGTATTTATGTGCAATTGGTCCTAGGCAATCATGCAGGCCTTACTTTGTCTCAGAAGGAATCCTTACGCTGGCTTGCCTGTTTATCCTGGAATCAGTGTGCATAGCATTCAAGAAATATGGCAGCATGATATCTAGGCGGCAATCAAATACAAGAAGGTCTCATGTAATAGATTTGCCTATCCCCTCATCAACCTTACCAAAAATTCAATTTTTTATGACACAAAAAATATGTTTAACTACTTGCCTTTGGAAATTAGAAAGATAAGCAACTATCTGTTGTTCAGGCGAAGAGTGAGGAAGATTTTTCTATCTTTGGCATTTTATACACTAGACGAGTACTTTGTCCACAACTTTAACTGAATTAAAATTCTACAAATTGCCTTCGTTTATTGTTTATGAGTCTTTTAGCTCTAATTTTTGTGTTTTCACGTTAAGTAAATTATTTTAACTGGAATTTTTCAATACATTTATATCATAGGTTTAAGTGTTTAAAGCATAATTGGTTTAGCTATCCATTTTACTAGATGTATTTGTGACCTACCTAGTGATAATAAATTAGTGTATTGATATAGTTTTTCTTATAACAACTTATATCTAGTTCTGTGTTTATATAGAATTAAGTATTTATGACGTTTTCAGCTTTGTCAATGAGAAGTAACGTTTCTTTGGATAATAAAGATATATTTGAGTTTGTTGCCACATAAGTAAATATTTATCGAGCTATGTCTCATTATCGTCTATATATTGGAAATATATGGCTATTTATTTATTTATTTATTTATTTATTTATTTATATCACTACCATCTATTTTTTAGGGGTGGACGGTGTTGATAAAGGGTAGACGGTTTTGATAAACAAAAGGACAGTCATGAGAGATTTGCCTACATTGCCTACAGTAATAAGTCACCTCAAGAAACAGTTCATTTTCTTTTAATTATAGAGTTAATATGGTTGAAGACAATATTTATAGTAATTGGAAATTAAACGTCTTACCAAAAGTATAAAGAATGAAAGAAGAAGCATTTAATAAAAATATGGATTTCCTTTTTCCTTAACGAAGAACGAAGTAATAGATTCCCAAAGAATGTTAAAACTAACAAAGTTTGTTGTGCTTCTTGTGAAGATACTCTCGAGAGCGATACCGAAGAAGAAGACTTGAAAAACGTAGGGTGTGACGCTTGTCCGCGCTGGTACCATTTAAAATGTTCCCAGTTCCGCAATGAAAAATATGAGTGTGATAGTATTTAACGTTGCCATTGTTTCTTTTTTCAGGCCAAATATTTTTAACCAAAGAATTTGTTTTAAGTTTTATTTTTGATACAATTTATAAATCCTCGGAGTAATCTATCTGTTTCTACAGAATACTTAGTATGTTTTGTTTTCGTTTTTTATTAAAAGTTTGTGACTACACTGTTATGTTATAATTTTTTCGTTTTAGCCTTTTGCTTCTGAATCATAATACAGCTTCGTTGTTATTTTCACATCTCAGTTTCCCAGGACCATCAAATTATTTGGATCATGACTGTCCACTCATTATCATCACCGTCCACCCGATATCATCACCGTCCCTTGATTCAAAATATGGAAAAAGTAAAGTGTTAATTAGAACATCTTCCCTTTTTAGGCTTAAAAAGTGGTATACATATCCTCTAGTAGAAATGATAATAAAATATAATCATATTTTGCTTTTGACTCACGCATATAAAGGAAACAAAGCCATTCATTTCTAAATTATTTCACATTATTTATTTATTCATACGGGCTAAGCCCATTCGTACAGGAGTACTAAAAATAAAACAAGAAACAAAACTAAAATTAGATAAACTAAATCTAAGTATAGTCATCGAGTAGGACGCTTGGCGGTATAGTTAAAACAATCATATATGTATTACTTAACATGTTTAGGAACTTTACAAAAAAACATTAGTCATTAGTACTGTAATGCCTCTTCAAGAAGATCTTAAGGCAATTCAGCGATTCGTTAAAAAAGTCCCCCTCAAATTTGTTTGCATTTTTCATTATTCTATTTATAGGGTAGTTCTCTCCATAAAGAGTTCTATGCTGACACAAGTAAAAAGTTCGTTGGTTTCTTAAAAATCTCGGAGGAACATAAGGCTGAAATTTATTTAATAGTTCTGGTGAATTTAATTGCCCATTTATAACTTTGTGGGTTAAAACAATATCACATATTTCCCTGCGTATTTTTAATTTCTTTAGTTTAAGACTCTCTTCAAGTTCAACATAATTAATATTTTCCATTGTTATGCCTTTTTAAATGCTACATATCGAAAAAATTTACGTTGTACAGACTCCAATTTGTCTATATGAATTTGGTAGTAAGGACTCCACACACTAGTACAGTTTTCTAAGTCTGATCTTACAAGAGATGTGAAAAGCAATTTAATCGAGTTGATGTTTCTGAAGTCCTTTGTGTTTCTTTTAATAAAACCTAACATTTTTAATGCTTTGTTATGGCAGCTATCTATGTGATGGGAGAATGTGAGCCTTGAGTCGAAAAATACTCCTAGATCTTTAATGAGATTGACACGCTGAATGTCACAAAAAATGGAATAAAATGCCTTTAGAAGTACTTTGGGCGATAAGCTAATTCATCAGGAAACAAAAGCATAGGTCTTTTACAATATGATACTAAGCTTTCAATCCTTATGGTTCACTAAATATTTATTTTGCCTTCATCTGGGTTTGCGGACAATAATGAAAAAACGTTAGTCACCAAATTAGAAAAGCAGAAATAATATTTAAGCGACATTATCCTGATTGTGCCAGAGTTTAATTTCGACCTTTTCAGTACCCAACAAATTTGGTTTCTTGTCTTTTTTTGGCGAAAAGCTTAAATTTTTTTTCCAAAATTGCTGCATGAAATATTAAAACTATTTGAGATCACACATATGGGTCTTAAAATTGAGTTGCACATCAAAAGTAACACCCAGATCCCGCATTACACTAACCCTAGACAGCACTGCTCCATTCATCTCATATGGATATACAATGTTATTCTTTTTTCAGTACATAACATTTGTCAATATTGAACAACAAACCATTCCTTGCAGACCAAGACATTAAGTCATCTTGCAGCTTTTGACAGTCTTCAAGTTTTTGAATTTTTGAATATAATTTTAAGTCATCTGCAAAGAATAGCGTTTCCGTTGTATTAACCTCATTGACAAACAAAAGGAACAACACTGGACCAAGGTTAGATCCTTGTGGTACACCTGATGCGGCGTGAAAATTATTGGAAGTATGTCCTTTAATAAAAACTTTTTGCCGCCTGCCTTTTAAATATGAGTGCAATTTTTTTATTAATCTATTACTAAACCCATATTCATAATTAAGTTTTTCTAAAAGTATTTTGTGTGAGACTTGGTCAAACGCCTTAGTAAAATCCGTATAGACAACATCAACTTGGTATTTTTTGTCCAGACTTTCTGATATAAATTGTGTTATAGAAAAATCTGTTGCAGTTGACTTATTTTTGAAAAAGCTGTGTTGTCTACACTTTATATTACCACAAACATTTGCATATATAAATTTATACATATATAATTGATTCAAAGATTCAATCATATGCAGTGCATGACAAAATAGCAGTTGGTCTATAATTTTTAATGTCTGCTAAATCACCTTTTTTTAAATACTGGACATATTTTGACCTCTTTCCATATTTTAGGGAAACAACCTGTACTAAGTGGTTCTGAAAAAAAGCCAATCATGCCTTTAATTATATACGACGGTACATTGTCAGGCCCCACTGCTTTGTTAATTTTGAGACATTTAACCGCATCACACACATCATAATCAATTTTTTTAATATTATAAAGCTCATAGATATTATTTTTATCCTTGATACCATTATCATCCAAGTTATTACTTCTATATACAGATCCAAAATATGATGCAAATGCATTTGAAATTGTCCCACCCTCAACGTACTCCACCCCATCACAATGCATTTTTTCGGGAACACTAGAAGTACTTTTGTTATCATTAATGTACTGCCAAAATGACCTAGAATCCTTTTTTATACCTTGCTGAATCTTATTTAAATTCAAATTCAAATGGTTTATTGTCCAACAGGTTATCCGAATAACAAGACAATGTAAAATAACAAAATAGTAAAATATTATTACAATAATGCTCATATGCAAATATTGCATATGAGCTATTTTTATGTCTCCTTTAATTTTTGCCCTAAGATCTATGAATTGATTGAAGACCAGGTCATTCCTTGTATATCCATTTATCCATTGTATTTTTATTTGATGATGAATATCGATTTTGACAAGGCTATACGTACTTTCAAATACAACTAAGTCCAAAGTATATTGATTGGCATTTAAAATATAATTTTTTTTTGAGTACAATAAAAAAAAACCTCCATTTCGCGCATCTTCTTTTCTATTTCTACTTCTAAAACTAAAAAAAATTCAGGAAATAACTCGCTATCATGAACATTATCAGATATCCACATTTCGGTTAGTGCAATGGCATCATATTCATCTTCAGTAACACAAACGCTATTATTAAACTCGGCAATTTTAGTATTTAAACCGCGCACATTTTGATATGTCAAAATAAAAGTACTGTTATCATCTGCTAGATGCATATTGCCACTGATTATGTTTATTTCCGCCCTAAAAAAGGTTCTTCTGAATAATTTGTTTACTGCTGTTGTCGTTCTATTCTTTTTTATGTATACAGGACAGTTTGGATCACGTGCTGTGTGATTCCTTGCTGCCAGTTTTGTTTTATTGCAGTTGGGGCAATCAAAGATAGTTTCGATGCAATCCGCGGCCAGATGCGATTTTCCACATTTATAACAACATAGTTTTCCTGTGCAATACTTCGACACATGCCCAAACAAGCAACACTTAAAACACAAAGCAACGTTGGTGTACTCCTGAACATATACTGGACATAAATCAAATGCGAGATCATTATTCCTTATTAACCATTTAAACAACTGAGGCGATGTTTGAAATACCCAATTTTCCTTTGCCTCATTTCTACATCCCCTCTTAGTTATAAACTTGAATGCATCGGCTATATTTGTTCCAAACGTGTCAGTTATGCAGGGATTTTCTGAAATAAATTCAGCAACAAATTCATTTGGGGAGTACCTTTTTAAAATTCAGGTTATCATGATCACTATATTTTTAACCTCTATATTATGCTTTTCTACCAGACTATCTTTAAGCTCACAAAACACTGCCGCAGTCGCCATTCGCCCATTTATACTCTGGAAAACCCCTGACAGAAACTCGAACATTGCATCAGACGTGCTCCTATCAGATCTAAATCCATACTGATTTTCAGTAAGAATGTCATGATTATTTAGGAAGGATAAGAGACGATCCTTCACTAGGCGTTCAACAAGCTTAGAGAGAGTAGACAGCAAAGAAATCGGCCTATAATTTGAGGGAGTCAATTGCACCGCCCTTGTAAAGAGGTATTACTTTAGCTAATTTAAAGCAACATGGAAAGGAACCAGACACAAAAGAGATATTAACAACGTGTGATAGAGCAGCAATGGCCCTATCAGGTAGACTTTCCAGTACCCTGATAGATATTCCATCGTCAGTCGCCGTTTTTTTTGTTTTTCATAGAACTTATGGCTTTTCTGATTTCACCGGCACTAGTTGGGGTAAAAATATTTAATGTATCAGTCACATTCACATTAGAAATATATATTAGGGGGTCGGCGACTGGATGAAGTTCTTTAGTTAGATCATTGCCAATTGAACAGTTGTAATCGTTTAGAGAGTTGGAGTCAATATTTATTTGTGAAGATTTACTTGCTCTATTAGTAATTTCATTGACAATAGCCCATGATTCGCCTTGTTTATTTTTAGAATCAGAAAAACCTTTGGAATAATACAGTTTTTTAGCATTGCGAATGACGATTCTGTAGGTTCTCCTGTACAAGGAGTAATAAGACTGGATCATCATGCTGTCAGGATACGCTTTCCTGAGGCTGTTTAAAAATCTCAGATTTGAGGCAGAAGTGCCGAAGTGCGTATCCCTCGTGTCAGCCATCTTCTTCTGTCTTTGCGCCTTGGCTTCAAATGAAGGACAGGAAAAACGTTGTTGACAATATTTGCTAAAGCACCGTGGAAAGCTCCCAGAGGATCAGCCCCTTGCTTAACAGAATACCAGTTGAAAGATTCACACAGGTCACGAAATTGTTGAAAGTTATGACTGCTATAAACTTTGCCAAACCTCCTGCCCTCAAAGAAGCGAAAGCAATTCATAGGAATCATGGCCAGAATGGCATTATGATCCGAGAGATTGGGATTAAACACTTCGCAGCAGACATTCTCTTGTATGTTAGAAGCGATATAGTCTATGGTTGTAGATGATATTTTAGCCACACGAGTCGAGCTGTGAACATGCATGTGAAGATCAAAGGAGTCAAACAAGTTGAACAGCCTCAAGGTAGACCTGCTATCTTTATTTTCAAAATCTATGTTTAGATCACCAGCAAGTATAATCTTATGATTTAAAGGGAATGATGAAAGGGAATCGAGAAAAAAGGAATTCGAGCCTTGCTAAGAACACGTCCAAATCACTGCTCGGTGAACGGTAGATACACACAATAAAACACCGAAGTTTAACCGAATGAATAATAGAAAATTCAATTTTTTTTTCAATAAGTAGATTATCAAATTTATCCACACCACTAAATCGCCCAGAAGCACACTCATCCACTAGCGCAACAGTGCCACCCTGTTCATGACTTGATCTGCTGAATTTCGAAATTACGAAATAGCCCGGGACATGGAGAGGTTCTTCAGACTTCAACCAATGCTCTGTCAACAAAACTATGTTAGGAAATTTTAAACTTTTAAGGATTATAAAAAGGTCGTCACTTTTATTACGAATAATTGAATATTTATGAGCATTAATGAATGATATGCTCGTGTCAGAGTTTTTTAGTCTAAAAAAGGACCTCGTTCGATATTGTTACCACCCTGATCTGACAAGCCTTGACTATTATTTGTAACATTAGCAGTGCAGGCAGTGTCCTAATACAGGACGAAACGAATACACTTTTCAAAGTACAACTGGACTCTACATAAGAAAAAATATTTTTACAAAGAGACTTCCTCGACAGCCTATATCTACCATTTACAATATTGTTATCTAAAATTCTTATAGACGCATTTTGACATGCAAGAAACTTTTTACATAATGACACAAACCCAAAATATTCATTATTATTTATACTTGAATATGTCAAAGAAAAAACAAGAGTAGTATACTTTCCAATGGAAAATAGTTTATTTAATTAGTAAAGAAAGGCACATACAGCCCCATTTCAGTCGTGAGTGTATTCTCTAAGATCCTAGAGAAAATCATAAAGAAAATAATGTTATCGTTTATTATCTATTGACTGATGAATTTCAATATGGTTTAATAAGGACCAGTAGTATACTTGGTGCGGTGGTTGATTTCGTAGACTAGATCTCAAGGGCTCTAGATAAACAACAAATAGTTATAGCAGGTTTTATCTACTTGAAAAAGGCTTTTGCGTGGCGTTTTGTGTGGTCTGGTTAAGACATATTTATATGACAGAAAACAGTGCGTAAGGCTTGAAGACATTGTTAGCGGATGGTTATTCAACACCTATGGGGTACCACAGGGGTCAGTTCTTGGGCCTCTGTTGTATAGTCTCTACGTATTCAATCTGAAGTTGGCCAATCTAAAAGCAAGATATTTTAGTTTTGCAGACGACACTGTTCTGGTATATACTGGAACAGACGAAATTGCTCATTAATGTTATTGATAGTGATCTTAATAATTATCTTAAATGGCTGTTTTCAAATAAATTAAAAATCAACAACAAAAAAACCAAATACGTTATACTATTTAAGCAAAAAAAAAGTCAATTAACATTAATCTAAATATTAACATATACCTTTAGAAAAAGTGTCAAGTATAAAATATTTGTGATTACTTATAGATGAAAATTTAAATTGGTCACTACACATACATACAATATCTGATTATATAGATCAATGATGTCTGCTTTGTATAAAAGCAGAGATTGTTTTTCTAAAGAAAGCAAGTTTCAAGTTTATAATGCCTTTTTCCTTACACATTGTAGATACCTTTTGCCTGTGTGGAGCATATGCGGTGAAGTTAATTTTAATAAAGCTCAAATATTACAAAATAAAATTTTAAAAGTATCATTTAATTTTGATCGGCTTACTAGTTCTAACACAATTTATTCAGAATTAAATTTAAATAGACTAAAAGGAATCTTAGAAATAGAATAGTGGAAACTTGTTTATAAAATCATTAATAATCTACAAAAATGCAACATAGATATGATGTTTTACCATAATGTGCATGATTACCGAACGAGATCACTAAAAAATAATGTTAATCAGTTTTCTACAAGAACTAATATAGATTTGAGAAATCCAATTACAGATGCAATTAAAACATTTAATAATATACCTTATTGTATAAAATATTTAAATAACTATAGGAGTTTTGTTAAAAAATTTTAAAAACCTTAAAAATGCTAATTAATTATAAGAAACATTGCAGTGTATATTAATTCTTGTTTTGTTATTCTTGGGACCAGTGTTTACAAGCACTGATTAGAACATTATTGTTAAAATTAGTTTGTATCGATATTGTGTTTGAGTAAACAATTTCAAAAAAAGAAGCAATAGATATATTGCCATGGGCACTTTCCATTGTAAATTATGAAACAGATTTAGTTACAGATACAGTAGGTATATAAACATACAAATTAACTGCCTATAACATCACTTATTACTGGTTTGTTAACATTTATTCTCCTAGGGGCAAAAATATCTACATTTTTCAAATATTTATTTGCAAAGTCACACATTCTATACAGTGGGCTATTCTTATACAGGTTAGTTCTGGGTATTTGTAAATAAAATAAATCCTGACATCTGGTATTGACCAAACCACTTATGCGAAATGGAAGCAAGGCAAGAAAATGTTTGCTTTCAACAATACCTACTATTATTTTTATTAGCAAGGCTATACTGATTCTTATACGTCTAATATTAAGGCTGTCAAATTCAAAGGCATTCAGAAGTTGTGATCAAAACCGCTAGTCGGGTAAAAGCCAAAATTTTTATAATGGAATATTTTCCAGTCGGTTGATTTTATTTGCATACATTGGAGACCAAATTACACTTGCATATTCTAATTTTGATAAAACAAATGCCATATATTGTTACAATAGTGTCAATATTATTATAATTCCTGCTACATCTAATTACAAAGCCAAACATCCTGTAAGCATCATTTACAATATTTTCTATATGACTGTCAAAATAAAGCCTGGAATGTTACACCTATGTCCTTATGGATTACCTCTCATTTAATTTTGCTTCTTTAATCAGATAATCGTGTTCTATTAACGTCTTATTATAAGTGTATGACATAACTTCAGCACTTTTTCACATTTAGGTTTAACTTGTGGGTGTTACCCCAAGCAACAACATTATTTAATGACCTCTGCAGCTCTCTGCATTTTCACCACTAACCTTTGTATACAACTTGAAATCATCTGCATATATTGAACCACAGACATACCAAAAAATCCAGTTATTCTATTAATTAAGAGTAAAAAGAGCAGGGGCCCTAGATTTGAACCTTGTGAGACCCCTGATGTTGGTGTATACACACTCGATTTTTGACCTTTAATCTCTACATACATCCGTCTGTCACTAAGAAAGGAAGTAATTATTTTTATAATATTATCATTTATATCACTCTCCATCAACACCTTAATTAGTTGAGAATGACAGACTCTATCGAAAGCCTTCTCCAGGTCTGTATATACAACATCGACTTGGTTACCCTCTGCAAAAGCATCATGAACAAACTGTGAGAAGTCCAGAAGGTTAGTCACTGTGCTCCTTCTGGGAAAGAATCCATGTTGATGGTCTGTGTACAGAGTTGAAACTTACTGATAATTTTGCTATATATAACTAATTCAAAGACCTTCGAGAGAGCTGAACCAATTGTTACTGACCTATAATTTTCGATACGCCTATCATCCGCTTTATGTATTGGTATTACTTTACCAAGCTTCCACATAGTTGGACAGTAACCAAATTTTAAACATAGATTAAAAATAAACTGCAGTGGTTTCAGGAATACCTCAGAAGAACCCTTTACAATGTATTCAGGGACACAGTCTGGACCAATTGAACCAGTGGCGGATCGTCATAAGGGGCCATGGCACTCCCGAGCGACTCTATATTTCGTGTTTAACTGTCAAAGATATTTTTTCTATTTTTTTATATATAGTATTTAACCTTAATTAAAATTTATCTAATAAATAAATAATATACCTTGAAGTGGATTGAATCATACCTATCATTATCATATATTGGCAAGGGCACGAGTAAAACTTTATCAAAAACAAAAAATGTTAATATAGGAATATCCCAAGGAAGTGTCATTGGACCTATTTTATTTATTATCTACATAAACAATATCACTGAACTAAACCTACTAAACGATAAATGCAAGATCACAAACTATACAGATGATACTCATGTTTTACTCAGCAATTCGGAACTAACCACCCTTGAGCAGAATGTTCCCATGTTTATTATGGGGACAGACGAATGGTTTGCCAAAAATAGACTTGTTGTAAACAACTCAAAGACTGGTATAACTATGTTTAAAACGAACAGAGACCTGAAAGTACGCAAATAAATAATTGTGATATTGTCTTGAAAGAGTATACGAAGTTTTTGGGAATGTTTTTAAATAGTATGTTATCTTGGGAATGTCACGTGGATCATGTCGTTGCGAAACTGAATAAAGTGTGTTATAGTTGTTGTAGTGTAGTATGTAGATATGTTGGGTTGGAAACCAACCAATGCTTTACTATGCAAATTTTGAATCGTGTATTAGGTACGGGATTATTATGTATGGGAATTGCAGAGATATAGGAGGGGTTTTCGTTTTTCAGAAAAGAGCTAAGAATTATCTTGAATTTGGACTTTCGGGCATCTTGTAGAGGAAAGTTTAAAGCAAATAGATTTTTGTCTGTATCTGCAATTTTCATACATGACTGTGTACTCTTTTTTATAAGAACATAGATTATTTTGTGAACAGTCAATCGCAACAGGTATATCTCACAAGAACTCTGAACTTTACATTTCCAAGGCACATATTGACTATGAGCGTATTAAGCTATATAATAGTTTGCCAAATGATGTTAAAAGCGTAGATAATATTAAGAAAATGAAAAAAACTCTTTTTAACTTGTTAGAAATTGAACCTTACAGTATTGATGAATACTATAGTTATTTAGAAAACTGCTGAGGAATTTTATATTTATTTATTAGGTTAAGACATTTTTTTTGTGGCACTGTTTACTATTGTCTTGGTCAAGTCTAACACGTTTATATATATATATATAT
>MU183522.1:70151-100275 GCA_016904865.1 Pissodes strobi | reverse complement strand
TATATATATATATATATATATATGATGATAGTGATATGATCACCCTTTCCGAGTGGTGGCTGATTAGAGAGGTTATATACCAGTTTATTGTCGTTAACTAGAAGTAGGTCAAGAAGAGATTGCTAAGCACTTCCAAACCGAGTTGGGAAGTTGATAAGCTGGGTTGCGTTCATCTCCTTCTATAGTCAAAAGTCACAGTTTTCAGTAAAAACTTCATTCGTGGCAGATTTTGCGTGTAAAAACTGTCAAAGGAACGACATTTACTGAAAAATGTGACCTTTGGACCCGCACGATAAGACCACTTTTGACGATATCCTTCTAAAAGGGTATATGCCTGTGCTGAGTTTGAAGTTAGCCCTAAGGTCGACCAATCGATCACCGGCTAGTTGAAGTCTCCAAAGATGTAGCGTGGAACGTCTCTTTCCAGTGTACATTTGAGAGAATTTATCATTGCTTTGTTTTGATCTTCAGTTGTGTAGCTAAGTCTGTATATACATGCAATTACAAAGTTGATATTACTTATGGCAGTTGGATTCGGCTGGTGAGATATTGTATTTGTTATTCAATACTGTTGCATGGATATTTGTGTCGTCAACCTTTTCTCTTACATAGGTACAGATTCCTCCCCCCTTCTGTGCTCTCTGTCAGATCGAAATAGCATATAGTTGTCTATATTGAAGAGGGTGTCATCGATTTCATTGTTCAGCCAAGTTTCACAGATAAGGATTATTGAGGGCGAGTCCCTAGATGCAACAACACGCAACTCGTCTATTTTTGGCATGAGTGCACCAGCGTTGGTGTAGAAGAATGGCAATTCGACCAGTCCGGGATTTGGCCATCGACCAACTGACACTAGTTTTTGGAGTGATGAGAGATCTGTGGTTTTGAGCTTGATAATTTTAGGTGTTCCTTGAATGTACTTGATTTTTAAGTATGTCAGACCCTGATCCTTCTTTTCTTTCAGTTTTGCAATTAGTTGTTTGATGTAATTCCTCTGCTATTCGGTCTGATCGTTCTTTATGTACATTATGGGCATATTCAGTATATTTCTATTGCGTAGCACCAGGGGAGCCTCCTGCTTGGAGGGGAAGACCACTTTGATTGGTCTCTTTTTATCACCGCTGAAGCGCCCTAGCCGGAAAAAGTTTATATTTTGTGTGTTTATGTTGGTAGCCGTAGCAGAGACCATCTCTCGCCCAACTTTCAGATCATGGGCTACTCTTTGGTTAGAGTCTTCACTGTCGGACTCTTTTGCCCCAAATATAAGAACATTGGCCGACCTCAGTTCACGTTCTTTCATTTCTATAAGTGTGGGTTCCACTGTAGCCACTGCATTCGAAGGCTGGTTTAAATTAGATCGCAGGGATTCGTTGGACAATATTTTGTGGTTCAGCTTCTCCAGGTCGCTTTTGATTGCCTTAGAATCTCTGGTGAAATCCGCCACCACTTCTGCATAGCTTGGAATGGCGTTTGCTGTAGCCTTTCTGAGCTCTGTTATTTCTGCCTTAATTTGGTCTACATCTTTTACCAGTGCGGGTAGAGTTTTAGTTTGTTCCTTAATTCTTGGTAGGTCACTAATTTGTTCTTTTATTCTAGGCACTTCCTTGATTAATTCACGAATTTCCACCGTTCGATCGTTGCAATAGAACGTTATGATCCTTGTCTGTGCAAAAAGGGCGCCGATCTCGCTTGAAGACAGCTTGGAACAGTTTTTGCAGAATATTTTTCTGCATGAATCGCAAGGGCCTCCGAATAGCTCCTTGATCTCTTTGCTCTTAGTAACATCTGTAGGGTATCATGAAAACACTCCGTATTTCAGAAATTAGACCAGTGAAGGTAATCCGTCCGGGTCGAGGTTTAAGCGAAGGTTATTTATATTATCTGGTCCACGTAATATTATTGTTTCAATTCAACGAACGCGCTATCGAACGCCGACGACAAGGATGACTTAACCTTGACGACCTTGCACTGTTATTATAATAATATATACAAGTCTTGAACCTACATCAACTCGATATATATAGGAGACTAGAAGACTAAGGAACAATCCGTATCAGTTAGTATAAGCAGTATTATACAACATAATATAATGATAATCATAGCGAGAATTATAAGTAATAATTAATGTGAATACAGAACTCAAATATTACCTGGAGTATTATTCAAATGAGCAAAAGAGTTCTACACATCGCATATGTGCACTCAGAATCGCACTTACAACATGTGGCCATTATATGGTTATGTTAGCAAACAATTATTAATCACGACTTTTTAAATTTATGCGCGAGATCTACCGCAGTCAATGGACACAGTATTTTGGAGACACCTATCTTAACAATCTAACATTCAGGTACATTTATTGTGATGGTAAATTTACGAAAAACTTAGAAAAAGCGAACAACGAAAAAGGTAAACAAGCGACAAACATAACCTCGACACGACATTCGTCAACATTTAATTTACCTTTTTTCATTTTAGGTAGATTCATGTTGGGTTTATTTATTACTTGTTACGTATTTATTTATTACATTACAATATACCTATTTCATTTTAAATTATGCCTTTTTATGTGTAAATGACAGGTTTTTAAATGGTTTTGTTTTCTTTTAGGCGTCTTCTGAAGACATAAGTGAAAAAGAAGTAAAGGACTTCATTACAGGCATTTTAACTTCAACTCCACATGTTTCCACAATACAGAGTCTTCAGCGAGATTACAGGGACCTCATAGGACTAGGAATCCCGTTTTTCAAATTTAAATATAACTCTTTGGAACATTTCTTGAAGAGCATTCCTGATGTTTGTACGGTAGGGATATGATTGATTATTAGATATTAACTGTCACATCACCTTACGGAGATTCTGACATGATGTTTGAGTAGCAAATCAAGAAATAATTGTTATATTGACTAATCCAGATGTTTGTGAAAGTGGTAAATTAAGTACGGTTTTATCTATATTTTAATTTAAATTAATCTCTCTGATCATTAACAACTTAAAATGGTGTAATTAATTTGTAAATATGCAGCTGACTTATTAAAGGCATTACATATTTACACGCACCAATATTTACAAATGGTCAAATAAGAGTACAAAGATAAGCTGAAATTCTTCAACTTAAACGAATGCGCATTTGTGATACGATTGTTGTTTATCATTTCAGTTCTTCAGTCACTTTTAAAATATTTATTAGTATTTTTAATATACTATAATTTTAATCTTAAAATATAATCAACGACATGTTATCTTTATCTAATAATAATAAGAGAATAAGGCATGACCTTTAACTATTCGGCTATAGATATCGCTATACCAAAGTATAAGAGGAATAAATGATAATATCAAGAGAATCCTAACAAATTGTAAATAAATATAGACGTGAAAAAGACAGAGAGTCTCCAGTTTACAACCACACAATTCTAACCTTTTTTCCAAGTTTTGTGTACATTTAATAAATAAACTATATATTAATTCATTAAATGGCAAATTAGGAAAGTCAAGGTTAAGTGCCTAATATCTCCATTAAGAAATATTGTAGCAATGTCATGAGGGCTATGAAATTAGCACACAAATGGAAAATATCTAAAATAAACCAATATTCCACCGTGTATTCCACCATGATAATATATCAAACTATAACCCCTGGAGCAGCTTTCTCCTTTTGACGATAATGGAATTGGACATCAGGATTGTTTACTGCTAATGGCTCCATTTAATGCCTGCATTGATATGTTTAAACTTGAATATATAGGTTAAAAGACTAATAAAGATATATAATAACACTACCAAATGAATATTGCTGTGCTAAAACATAATAGATATGGATAATGACAAGTGACCAGTGGCGGCTGGTACATAAGTGCTGCGGAACTGCAGAACCACCAAAATTCTCCTATATAATAAATATAAAATCTAAAGCAGAAAAATATAAAGCCACCTTAACAACAAATAAATAGCATGCATCGCATCTAAACACTAAATAGCAGAAAAATATAAAGCCACCTTATACTGGCGTCACGAGCCGAACTATGAATATGCGTCGCATCGCTCTGCTTTGTTTTCCTACGCTTGTCGCTTGTGGTCATTCATTACTTATTTGGTCTATTGTTTCTGACTGCGAACTAGATACGATACCTCCGCATGTTCCCGCGCCGCTCCTTGTCATCACTTTTAACCGCCGAAATTAACGCAAAATTGTGCTGCATTCGGGCAGAACATTTCAGGGTTGTTTTTCGCAAGTTTGCATTGTCGGCTGTCTGCTTATTTTAGATTTATCTCCCCTACGTTGGGGTTTGGAACCTTCGGCAACATGCACTAAAACAGAGTTTTATCCACAATACCGAAACAGAATATTTGAACTCGACGCGCGTTTCGCTAACCATGTTAGCATCATCAGGAGATGATTAAAATGATGATTAAAGTTTTAAAGATTTATCTCCGTATGTTAAGTGTTTGGTATTTGCCGTTTAGATTGATATCTTATTGTGTCATCCGAATCGGTATATTAAAATGGATATCATTTATAATCTAATCAACGTTACACCTTTTTTTAAGTACTCTTTTGAGGAAAAAATAGAACTGAAACAAAGGGGACGTCCACTCCCGGATATTACGATTGAAAAAGGAGGATCCAGTCGTGGAAAAACTTACAAAAGACAGTTTAATCGCGATATTTATGCCAGAAACGGATGGGTATGCGGATGTAATAAAAAAAATGCGCTTTTCTGTTTCCCTTGCGTACTATCGTAAATCGTGGACACAAGTCGGTGTAACGGATTTAGTGCATTTGAGTGACAAAAGAAAAAACGCGACACATGAAAACATCACTTGCACAATCAAATGGAATATGCATTATTAGGTTCTGTAAATATTAGGGAACAACTTGATTCCGCATATTGGACAAATATTCAAAAACAATGAAAATGTAAGTAGAAATAGATATGTGCTTTCAAAAATGATAGATTGTGTTAAGTTTTGTGGTGTTTTTGAATTGGCCCTTAGGGGACATGACGAAACAGAAAAATCTGATAACCCTGGAATGTTTCGTGGCCTAATAAATTTTACTGCTGAATTGGACAAGACTTTAGCACAACATTTGGAAAAATCAACAGTTTTTAAAGGCATTTCCAAAGGAATCCAAAATGATATTTTAGACTGCATGTTGAAGTAAGTATGCCATGATCGAATTTTGGAAGAATGCCATGATCGAATTTTGGAAGAAATTCGGAAATGTCCATAAGTAGCTGTCATGGCCGATGAAACAACCGATATTTCAGCTAAATCGCAAATGGTTATGATACTCAGATATTGCCGAAATGGACAGCCAGTAGAACGTTTTTGTACTTATTTAGTACCTTCAAAATTAAATGCAGACTTTAGCTGAGAATATTTTAAGTGTTTTGGAAATTACTCTAAAAAATTCAAATGACAAACTAATTGGTCAAAGTTACGATGGAGCAACTGTCATGTGTGGACGGCATACTGGGGTTCAAGCCCGAATCAAGGAAAAATATCCTTGTGCACACTTTGTACCCTGTTACGCGCACCAATTAAATTTAATAATGTCTAAAGGTTGTTCCGATAGTTATCAGGTTAGACTTTTTTTTGGAAATTTGAGTGAAATCCCCACCTTTTTTAAAAATCCACCACAACCGGTTGCAGTGAGACAAAACTGTGTAAAGAATAATTATTCATGGCGCTCCAACTCGCTGGAACATGTGAATGCCTCATGTAGGAAAATGTATGTATCGAAACCTATTTTTTAATGAAATATTTTTGCTGGGCGAATTTCTAATTCACCATTTTAGGCCGTTTGACCTTGACAATTATTGTAAAAATTTTCGCCTGCGGCGCATATTTTGCGCCTCCGCCGCCCTACTACCAGTATATTCAATTGTTTCAATTTTGCCTCCCCCGAGCAGCACTGCCTCTTTAACAAGTCACGAGCCGCCACAGCAAGTGACGCTCTTTAATTCAGTTTCATGGAACTAAAGACATTATGGAATTCAAAAATTGCCAATTACCATAAGCATAAGTTGATATTGTATTGTAATATATATTTCAGATTTAGACATGCTTTATTATCATAAATACATAGTATTTGTAGACAAAGCTTGTTAAATTAGGTAAGTATGTAACTAATGAAGAAAATAAAAAGTTAAAAATAAGAAGTTAAAAACAAAAAGTTAAAACTTGAAATAACACAAAGAGAATTAAAAAAAGAAAATTTTGTTTGAAACAAGCAATATACATGTACAAATTAATCAATTAAATGAACACCTAAACTGTAAATAATAATGAAAATAAACAGAATAAATGCGAGAGAGTTTACTCCCAGCCATCTGCAAAATACTCTTCCAAGCTATAAAATGCCCTACTTTTTAGTAGTGATTCCATTGATCCTTTAAAACTTATAAGAGTTCCCGCAGTTTTTATATGATCTGGTAGATTGTTAAATATTTTAATGCTTAAATGAATTAAGGAGTTCCTGGTTAATTCGCTTCTTGGAATGGGCATTGGGATATTACTATTTTGCCGGGTATTATAGTGTTTTCTGCCCAGATACATCTTAATTTTTTTATACATTAGGCAGCAAGTTTCTACTGTAGATTTTAATAATTAATATGAAAAATAACATGCATTGATATTATTTCATACTGAAATAAACTTAAGTATGTAATCTTTGTGTAATATCTATGATTTATGTGCTATCTTTATGAAAATTTAGGTATTTGAGTAGTCCCTGAAAACTTGTCTATTCCGTGTAGTCTTACTACTCTGTGAAACCTGGTATACAAATATTAAGTTTTATTTTTGTTTTATTTAGTGCTTTTCATTTTAGGTTAAAGGTTGTGGTCCATTTGCTCAAGTGTTTCCAATTATTACCGAAAAAATTGCTCATATAAACAAAATGGTAACTCAGCAGAAGGTAAATGTTAAAGGACGGAGAAAGCCTTTGAATCCTAGAAGACATTTTGGAGGGCCAGCTCCGAATTCTAATTTCAGGTATGATTCATAGTAAAATTTAGATATACCTTCTTGATACTGACATTGCTAATATCACCTTGTTTTGTCTTTTTAAATTATTTTCGAGTAAAACGCTTGAAACCGCAAATTTTATTTTCGCCCATCTTATATTAGAGTGCCCTCAAATACTTGGATTGTGCCCTTGTGTGTCGACTTCGTTGGAAACTGTAAGGTTTGGGGCATATGACGGCATTTTATAATCCATTCTTTTAGGTCAGTAACCGGTTATTTTCACTTAGATCAGAATAGACAGATTATAAAAAGTGTGATTTTGTTGTTAACTTATCATCGTTAGATTCTATGGTTTCTGAGAAAAGGTCATCTTTCGGACATTCATATCTCCGGTCCGTGTTTAGGTCTGGGCGCCAGATTTTCGCGTTGCTCTGCAGTGCCAGCTGTACATTGCACGCCGTTTTGTCGATATGCACTGTTTCTATGTCGGTCCAGGCATGCAAGCCAGTGATAATAGTGTAGCGGCTCGCCGAAAAGGCTGCTCTCAGGTATCTGTTTTGGGTCTTCTGAATAGCATTTTTGTGAATTCTGGCTTCAGAACTCCAGACAGGGGACCCATACAACAGGGCTGGCCTAATAATTGATTTAAAAATTATCTTATTTGTAGGGCTTAAAAAGGATCTAGGTCTGATTAGCATATTGAGGCTGTTATGTATTGCCGCATTTTTCCTATTGCTAAAGTTTAGCTTTTCGTCGAAAACGATGCCTAAATACTTGACCTCGCTTTTGACATTTATGGTAGCTCCTTCTATTTCGAGTGGCTAAATTTCGGTGTCCTTGAGCTTCCTCGGTAAGATTGCCAATTCGGTTTTCGGGATATTTAAGTTGATTTTCCAACTATGATAGTAAGGCAACAGAACATCTACATGGTCCATTCGTTTAAGTTTGGATGCCTGTGTAGTGCGCTATTGCGCATAGATAGCCATGTCGCCGGCGTAGAGCGCTATACGGGATTCAGGGAGCGATGGAATGTCCGCGATATAGTAATTAAACAGCTGGGGGGATAAGACCGTGCCTTGCGGCACGTCGGCTTTGAGAGGCCTCATGACCGAATGAGCCCCGCCAAGATATGACTGTATCAACGCTACCATATGTAATTGAAAACTACTCTGCGTACATTTTATACAGTAGACATTCATGCCATACCCTGTCGAATGCCCGCTTGATGTCTAGGAGGAGGAGTGCCGTGCTTTGCAAGTCGATTAAAGCCATCGAAAGCATCGTGAACTATTTTTGCTGCCAGCATCGCTGTGCTATATTTAGCACGAAAGCCAAAGTGTTCATCTGGCAGCACTTTTAGCTTATTGGCTATGTCCCCCATCCTAGACAGGATGAGCTTTTTTGTTACCTTCCTCATGGTGGGTAGCAGAGAGATCAGCCTATAAGAGCTAGTGTACTTTGGGTCTTTTCCAGCTTTGTGCAACATCACTACTCGCGCGCTTCCGGCGTGTCCAGAAGTGCTGGAGGCAAATAATGGTGTTGACAATATGCAGGAATTGGATTAAGGACTTGTTTGGTAAGTTTCGTAGTGTCGAGATAGGTAAGGTGTCATGTCCTGGCGCTTTGTTTCTGGGCAGATGGCAAAGTTTTCCTGAGCTCGGCAGGAGTAACAAGTAGCCTGTTTAAGCATGTCGTGGCGTTGTCGGACACGGTCGCGGCTTTCTTATCTATCTTAGGCTTTTTCCTGTCTGTATCTATTTTAGGCTGAATATTGTCCTTCTTCCTAGATGAGGATGCCCGGGTTCCAGTTTTAAATGATCAATGTCTTTGTTCGGATCGTGCGTGAGCGATTTAGGGTCTTTGTTAGTGACATAACGCAATGGTTCAATCATAGAGCTGCATGACTTGCATTTTTCTATGTATTGGGACAATCTGCGATTAATATTTCTCGTTTTTTTCGTTTTTTCGAGATTAATATCATCGAGGGGGGGGGGGGGGGGGGGGGGGGGGGGGGGGGCTGGTGTGTGTGTGTGACGTAATCGAGGCAATGGAGATATCTCCATCGTCAGAATCGGTCATTATAACGGCAAAGAAGTCGGGGATCCGTCCCCGAGCTAAAGAATCTGCTGCAAAAAAGGCGTAGTTTTTTGCTATTTACAGTAAAAAGTATGTACAAAGGTATGCAATTGAATGCTAGAAAAAATTACAGAAGACGATTAAATATAAGCGTTGGGGTACTTTTTAATTGAGACCTCAAAATCAGTATCTTATCCCGCAAGAATAAGCATTTAATAGACATTCGGCTAGAGAAACTACTTCATTAAAGAATTCTTAAAAGGATTGGGCTTACAGGCTAATTGGGGGAGTGACAATCTGTCTTAGTGAACATAAGTGTCACCCAATATGGGTTGCCCTCCTAATTTAATCTACGCAGATATAAATTTATTAATGAGGTATATCCAAAGCCGATGTGCTAAAAATATTTCAATTCCATCGGCCTTGGAAACAATATTTCTTTAATGTTCGTCAAGTTTCTTTCTGGTAGCAGGTCGTTGACTCATGTCTAGCTGCACTCATATTTACACTTGTTTCAACAATTTAAATAAGCACACTAAATATACCAGAGTACCTTGATGAATTGTCTTTTTTAATTTTAGAAGGCCAAAATTGGGTTTCAGTTATGCTGTGACCCCCAACAATTCCTCCTCTTCACTTAGTTGTGGAAGCTTAAATGACCACTCAGATTTTAATCTTAAGCGAAACAGTACCATTCCATCCAATAATGATGTGCAGAATTTGATGACTCAGAAAACATATAAACATCCTGAGGTGAAAAATACAAATGTAACCAATGTGGAACCAATATCTGACGTTATGTTCAAACGCCGGCAAAACTTGTTAGGCAGTCAGCTAGTGAAGGAAAGATTAAATAATTTAATTGAGCAGCAGCAAAAGGTAGGCCTTGTTTACTGGAGTAGTCCCCTATTTATCTCTATGTAATATAAAACATTCGCCCGTTGTGCATTTTAACAATATTTTGTTCTGCAGTGTTAGAAAGTGGCATAATTTTTTATTAATTTATTATAAATCATTTTGATATTTTCCTAAACGATTTTGTTTCCTAAAATTAAGTTAAAAGCAATAAACAATATGAATAAAAATAGTCAAAGGGAAAATAAACCACCCACGCAGTTCTGTTATATAATGATTCCAACATGCATCAAAATAGCTTCTTAAATTTTTTCCAGTGTTGTACTATAAAAATTTTACGTTCTACATTGAATTGTAAGTAATAAAGCTTTTTGAGACCGCGCTCCTCCGACGTCAGCATTTCTGCGCGCGTAGCCAGATTCACCGCACATAACTGGACATCTTATCTGTCCGCTGAAGTGAGCGAGGTTGGGTGCGGACCGAGACCTAAATTCCGTGACTCATTTGTAACCCGTTTAGGTTATTTTCGGCCACGTCGCTAGAGGTGTGGCCCAACATTGCCCTGATGGCATCTGATATGATTCATCCACTTGAACCATATTATTTTAAAGGATTTGCTTGACGTAAGCCATCCTCATAAGCTAAATTCTGGGATGACGACATGTGTCAGTATTCAGCTACATAAGGTTTGGTGTAAAAATTGTAAGATAAGCTCAATTGTAGGTGACGCAAGTTATTGCGTAATTGGACAGAACGAAGGATACTGAGAAATGACAAAACCAGTTATCCTATTCTCATCTAAATTTGGCTCCCTGTTTAAAGGATATATCAATGTTTGGGCAAAGTGCATTATTGCATATTTATCTGCAAAGTAAAAAGCCAAGTCCTATCCCGTTCTAAATTTGCGTTCATATTTAAATAATATTGTCATAGTTTTTATTTGCTTTTGCAATGCTTCAATAGAGCACCATTACTCCATTGAGAATACCAACTTCTATGAATAACTGCCATATTCGTCATAACAACATTTACAAGATGGCGCCGACTAAAAGTCGCCTTAAAAATAATGTGGAAGAAAAAATTGAAGAAAAAGCTGAAAAAACGTATTTAAAATGTTGGAAAACGAAAAGTTTCAGCTATGCTGTTTGTATAGTGTGTGGATAGCCTTTCACAAGTCCTGTGCGTCAAGAGATTGGCCTGAAAAGTTAAAATTCATCGATGAAACGTGTGTTATAGTTCGCCCAGCCGTTGTTGACCCACGAAATGCATGCAATTGTATGCGTTTCGAGGGTCAACAACGGCTGGGCGAACTATATCTGCTGTAAAGAAAGGGAGGCTAGAACCAGCAATGATCTTAAAGACGTACAAATCCAACTGATGAGAAGAATTCTCAGTGAAATAGAAAAAAATAGTATATTACAGGAAAATATAGAATTGTGGTAGGAACAGTTTGACTCCTTTGCCTGGAAGCATCCAAATTCCAGACATTCCAAGGATTCTCCCCCTCGTCGCTCACCAGCCAACTTCCCCGAGGAAAAACACGAAAATAGAGGACTACAAGAAGTCAGAGAAGAGCCAGTAGATGTCGCTGTAAAAAATAAGAACGATCACACAGATATTTACTGAAATTGAAGAACTATTCAATGAAATAAAAATCATGTATGGGAAAAATTATAGTAAAATCGAAAAATCGTTGAAAACTATGGAAGTAAACTTTAATGGTAGTATAGATAAGTTTGAAGAAAAGCTTGATGGTTTTCAAGATAATATTAAGGTCAACTTAATTGAAAATACTCGGGAAGTCAAAAACCATTTTTCTGAACAGTCTACTGACAACAAGAAAATATTAGAAGTGGTAATATCACATAAAAAGGAGACCCAAGATCTTATTGATTTACATACAGATATAGTTGCTATATAACAGCAATACCTCAAGCAATACCATAAAAGATATAGTTTGTAAACAGAGCGTTGATCGTTACGTCATACCTTGTCTTTCTCTCTCATACCAACGTCAATCGGGGGTGACAGAAATTTGACATCACGGACGTACGTTGAGCTGCGCATGCTAGGATATCAGATGAATGTAATGAAATTCCTCATCTGTCAAAGTGTCAAATATATATTTATTTACTTTATTTGAAGTTCGTCCAACGTATTTTTCTGTTTTTATTTGTGATTGTTATCGCAGTTGAAAATGCCTGGACATCGTTACACTGAAAATGAGCAAGTCCTCATTTTAAAACTAATGGACTATTTTAATGGCGAAAAAGCAGCAGGAAAAACCCTTTTACCCGTGAGTGCAGTATATACCTAATGTAAGTTGATACAAAAGTTCAGTTTTAACAATATATAAAGAGTAGGATTATTTGTTGTAGAGAGTTTCTGATGTGATGCTTTAGGAATACCGTCAGCCACTGTGCAAAGAATGCATTGAAATGCAGCCTAGAAACTTGTTGACTTTAAAACCAAGGCAAATGTTGCTATTATTTCCTCTCATGGAGAGCCTCTTCACAAAGTTCATGGCCATACTATAAGGAGAGCATGTATGCTATGTATGAGAAAGGTAATCTGCATTTAATTTTTCATTATTTTAAATAATTTATTCATTATTTCGGTTTTATTGTAGGCGAACATCTCACACTGCGTTCATTGCAAACGAATCTGATGAATATTGACAGCGTGCAGATATCTACTGATCTGCTAATATAATCCTATTGAGATGGTATGGTCAGAATGTAAGCGTTACTACGAGGCTTGTATCGTTCGCTACATCCTGTGACAAGCGGATGTATGAGTTCGATACATCCTGTCACAAGCGAAGCTATTTTAAATTTGTGGAATGAAGCACTTCAAAAGGTAAGATTCTGGTCCAACTTTTAGATATTGCTATTTTATAAGAGAATCTGTTTTAGATTACACCAAAAAAATGGGGAAATTATCTTCATCACACAAATGCTATAATACAATTAGCGAGGACTGGAAAAAAGAGAGATGCTTCGAATATATTATCGGTCATTATCGATCTCAATTCTTGTCACTCGGATGATGATGATGAGTATTATTTTAGCAATGAGCAGGAAGCAGTGTGCTCATAAGCACAGAAGATACTATGACCCCTTTCGTAAAACATGATACAAGAACCTTAAATTACAACATCTCTTTCCATCGATTGTGTGGTATGGTTTTTTATCAACTACTGGGCCAGAGTTAAGATCATTTAGGAAAACTTGTAGATTATACGCAATTTTTGCAACAATTTAACGTACATTTTCAATTGTTTTATGTTTTACAACTTAATATAAGAAGCTTAAAATGCAACTTTGATCAAATTCTTCTGCTTATAGAAAACTTTAAACTTTTTCAATGTGATTATTTTGTTTTTACAGATACTTTTAAAATTAAGGATTTGGACGCATTCCATATTCCTGGATACCATACATTTTATAATAATGGCGATTATAACAAAAACGATGGTGTCATGGTATATATAAAATCGAACAAATGTACATTTTACAACTCATAAACTGCCAGTATCTAAAACATGCTTAAGCAGATTTGTCTTTTCCCTAAATAAGTTATCTTTTGGTCTTTCTGCAGTGTATAAGCCTCCCCCAATTCCTATAAACAATTTCATTAATGATTTAGAAAACTTTTCTATACAACTTAAACCAGGATTGGGAAATTTCTACAGGGGATATAAACTTAAACTTATTTAATACAACGGAAAGGGAGAAATCTAATGTTAACAAATATTTATCTATGCTTAACTCTTTTCGTTTACAACAATTTATTGGAATCCCAACCAGGGTGACTATTGAAACACAAACATGTGTTGATCACTTTTTTATAAAAACTCAAAACAAAGAGTTAGTCAAGACCTTTGTTCTAGATACGGATACAACTGATCACTTCCCTATGATATTGCAAATAAAAAATCCAGTACCTGTTGCCCAAGATACACAATCTAAGGTTGATCAAATTATAGATTATAATAAATTCTTAAATCTTATAAAAAATAGAGATTGGTCAGAAATCTTACAGTTAACTGATGTGAATGCAGCTACAAACCTATTTGTTACACAGTTTAAAGCACTTTTTAATTCCTGAAAAACTGAAAAAGAAAACAAACATAAAGTTAAGAAAATTAAAGAATGGAAATCAACTGAACTTATTATTGCTATTCATAAAAGAGATAAATTAAAAAGAAATTTGGTCAAATACGTAAATACACAGTTAATTAATGAATATAAAGAGTATAGAAATTATGTTAATGACTTAATTAAAAGAACTAAATTTGATTATTACAAAAACCAAATAACAAGGAACAGAAACAACATTAAAAAAATGTATCAGATAATAGAGGATGCTACAAATAAAAGAGAAAGTAAAAGATCAGAGATTAACATTGTCAACAATAGCAATGAAACATTTCTATCAATAAAAGACATGGCTAATTTCTGTAATAAGTATTACATTAATGTTGGAAATAAAATGAAAGAAAAAATAAACCCCCCAAATCAAGAAATTACTGTTGCTGATATCTTGAATCCCGCAACAACTTCACTATTTCTTACCCCTGTAAATATAAATGAAATTATTGAACGTATTTCATCACTTAAAAGTAATGCAGCACCGGGAATAGACCAAATTCCAACAAGAGCCATAAAATTGACGAACTCCTATATTGCACAACCGCTGGCTCACATCATTAATTTAATATTTACAAGTGGATCGATACGAAATTGTTTTAAACAGTCAATAGTCACTCCAATACATAAAAAAGGTTGCACAAAAAAAATTGAAAATTATCGCCCAATTAGCCTTATAAATAACTTTGCAAAGATTTTAGAAAAATGCATCAAAGTTCGTCTAAAAATACTTAGACTCTCTTAAAGTTTTGTCAGAGAACCAGTATGGGTTTTCGGAGGGGATTAGCACAGCACATGCAGTATACAAACTAACATCGGAAATTAGTAAAAACCTAAACAATAATAAAAAATGCATTGCTGTGTTCATCGACATCGCGAAAGCCTTTGACACTGTTCCACATGCGGCACTTTTACAGACTTTAAAACATTACGGAGTTCGAGGGGTGGCTTTGAGGGTTTTTGAGAATTACTTCGAAAATAGGGAACAATTTATTCAAATAAATGGGACATTGAGCGATCCGGAGATATTAAATATAGGAGTTCCTCAAGGGACAATACTGGGGCCTATTTTATTCGTTGTTCATCCGAACTCTTTACTCAAACTAAAAGTACCTGGCCAAATAGTTGCATTTGCGGATGATATGACTTTGATTTTTCAGGTGATACTCGGCAAATTGTGAAAACTATCTTATGTGAGGCATTCAAGTCCATTAAATATTGGTTGTGTACCCAAAAATTAATAATTAATATGGAAAAGACAAATTATATAGCTTTTTCACTAACAAAGGCAAGTAGGCCTGAGTTCAACATTATAGTTTTGGATGTACAGGGTGTCCCATTTTCGATGATATTACGGGGTATCTCACTTACGAGTAAAGATAGAGAGTTGCGGTTTTCGCATTACTGTGCTACTTTTTTGTGAAAAGAACGATGGTATAAACAAAATTTTCATAGCCCGCTTCGTTTCTGAGATACAGGTCGAAATTGAAAATAATGCATTTTGGGACCCCCCTCGTATCTCCGTTATCCTTAAACATATCGCAAAGCTAAAAACTTGCTCTTATATACTTTTTTACGTAGAACCCAGTGGCGTAGTCAGATTTTTGCTGTGAGCTGTCAATTTTTAGCTATGAGTTAAACTTATGTTTTTTTAAATGAAAATTTTATAAGCTTTTCAAAAATATATAATACATGATATGTATTTTAAATAATAAGCCTAAAATTCATAATTTCACAAAATGTATCTCTATACGACACTCTTGATGAGTATAGTATAAGCATTATCTTTTAAACAACGTTATAAGTATTAGTAGGCAGAGATTATCAGAGCAATGGAATGATCATTTTTTTATTGGCAAGACCTGTCAGTGGCAAAATTTATATTTTCTCTGTAATATTGTGTACGATGGTTGAAAACGAAAATTATGAATATTTTGAAAAATATGACATGTTAGTCTGCTTTATACAGAGCAATGAAAACTCCCGTGAAGCTTCTCAACTATTATTCAATATATTTGTTTCAATATTTATTTACCTTTTGACTTATTTGGGTTTATTTTTTATGTAAGTATCATTTTATGGATATTCTGAAAGAAGACAACTTGGTCATTTAATGTTTTCTGGAATAAAGAGAACATGGAACGTTTATCCGGCCCCTACCAAAAACGTATAATAAGGAAAATCGCGGTAAGGGCGGAGGCAACGTTCCTTGTTCTACCAATTTTTTTCTTTATTTCAGAAAACACTAAAAGATCAGGATGCCTTCTTTCGGAATATCTATAAATTAAAATGATACTTAAGAAAATAAACCCAAATAAGTCAAAGGGTACATAAATATTCAAACAAACTTATTGGAATATAGCTGAGAAGCTTCACGGAAGTTTTTTCATTGCTCTGTATAAAGCAGACTAACATGTCATATTTTTCAAAATATTGATAATTTTCATTTTGAGCCATCGTAAAAAATACAGTATTACACAGAAAATATAAATTTTGCCACTGAAAGGTCTTGCCAATAAAAAATTACCATTCCATTGTTCTTAATAGTCTCTGCCTGCTAATACTTATACCGTTGTTTAAAAGACAATGCTTATACTATACTCATCAAGAGTGTCGTATAGAGACACATTTTATGAAATTATGGATTTTAGGCTCATTATTTAAAATACATATCATGCATTATATATTTTTATAAAGCTTATAAAATTTCCATTCAAACGGAAGAAAAATATACAGGGTGTTATATTAAAAAAAAATACAAGAGTGTCGTATCGAGACACATTTTGTGAAATACATATAATGTATTAAATATTTTTATAAAGCTTATAACATTTCCAATCAAGCGAATGAAAAATATACAGGGTGTTCCATTTAAAAAAACATAAGTTTGAATTATAGCTAAAAATTGACAGCTCACAGCAAAAATCTGATCACGCCACTGGATTCTACGTCAAAAACTGTATAAGAGCAAGTTTTTAGCTTTGCGATATGTTAAAGGATAATGAAGATGCGAGGGGCGTCCCAAAATGCATTATTTTCAATTTCGCCCTGTATCTCAGAAACGAAGCGGGCTATGAACATTTTGTTTATACCATCGTTCTTTTCACAAAAAAAGTAGCACAGTAATGCGAAAACCGCAACTCTCTATCTTTACTCGTAAGTGAGATACCCCGTAATATCATCGAAAATGGGACACCCTGTACAGTCTCAGGAAAAAAATTGTGAAACAAATAAAACAAAATACCTTGGCATCATCATTGATCAGCATTTAAAATGGTGTGAGCATATTAGTTACCTTTCAGGCAAAATTCGAAGCTTAATTTACAAATTCTATGTTCTTAGAGAGTTAATGGGCAACAAATTATGCTTACTGATCTATAAATCTCTAGTCGAATCTCTCTTGACTTATTGTATAATAGCTTGGGGTGGCACCTACAAAACAAATTTGCAACCTTTAAGAGTGGTACAGAATTATATCTTCAAGGTCATTTACAAAAAAAATAAACTTTACCCTACTGAAATGTTATATACTGCTCAAATCAGTAATATAGATCGCCTTTATATACAAAATGTTTGTTCCTTTGTACATAAGACTGATATTTCAAAAAGACAAATCACGCATTCACAATAAACCAGGAGTAATGTGCGTAATGATCTTTCCCTTCCTCTGAGCCATAGACAAATTAACCTTCAATCTATAGATTATTTAGGACCTAAATTCTATAATTTAATACCAAATGAAATTAAATCTATTAAAAATCAGAAAAAAAATCAATAAAGAAATTAAGGAATTTGTTTTTAGGAATTTTGATAAGTTTAAGCCACTAACATAATGCAAAATGCAATCATTGAATTTAAAAGCATGTTTAGTTGTCATGTTGTTTAGCTTATTAGTTTTTTTTTGTTGTTGTTTTGGGATGTGATGCTCTAGTGCAGGTAAAACATTAATGTTGGATAACTGTCATTAGATTTATTAAGTTTTAATTTAGTACCATTATAGGCACACACAAGTGTTAAGTTGCTTAGGTGCCTATCTAGTATGTTAAATATTGTACCCCTGTAGAATATATTAATTGAATAAATTGAATTGAAAAAAATTGAAATTGAATAATGAGTGAATGATTGTTTTTTATGATGAGTTGAATTATAGTTTTATTATCTTTTGTCTTGTCTGTCATTTGTGTCTCCCGATGAGTTTTGTTGCTGGCTAATCCATACATGCCAATAGTATTTTAATATTGTATTATAGTACTCTGTTTTAATTGACTCTCTGTGTTATGTAAGGTGTTTTTTCCAATTTGTTTTTCATTGGTGTTTATTGTAAGTTTGTATAAAGAAAAATAAGATTTTAAATTGTTAAAGTTAACACATATATGCCATGTTGTAGCACACTTTAGGTTATATAATATGTTTTGTTTGCCATTTCATAAACATTTGGGAGTTTTTTTGGAGATAAATTAGCATTGTTTTCGTTTTCTCTCATACTTGAGTTTCATTTTATGGTGTCAATCTACTCTATTTTGCTTAAGTTACTTTAGTTGGTTTTGGTTATAACTGAAGTACAACAGACTCAAATACAATATTATGCTACACCGTCACCCATTTAATATATTTTATATGAGATGTCCTATGTTAAAAATAACATAAATATTATTAAAAGTTTGAACTAAGGCCGTAATGGCGATATTTACAGCTACATAATAAGCAAAACCTGTACAAAAATAAAACAAACTTTTACGAATCTAAGCGTTTGAACCAATGCACCACACAAATAAATTATAAACAAAACTAACTTACCTACATATCTAAAACTAAAAAAGCTACATGTTTAAGGTCTTTCAGTTTTATTTACTACAGAACACTGCTATAATGTGAAAAGATTAATTAAACGATAAAACAACAAAAAACATAGCTAACTGAAGAATAAAATTGCATTGTAAGTCAAATTTAAATATATGCCAAGTTTACTGCAATTGCAAATTTCTGTTTTTATTAATTTGTTTACTGCACTTTACAGATGCTTACAAGTTCACAATCGTATGACAAAAAAAAATGTATTGGTAAAGAAAACATTCAGTTATTAAAATAATGTTTAAAAATAATTCTAAAATATCAGAAACATTACAGTGTCAAAATGCATCTCACTATGATTCTAAAATAGCAGCAGCATAACAAAATATACATAGCACAATTGGACGTAAACATATTACATCAAAATTAAATCTTAAACCTAAAGTCAAGGTACTCCTTGACACTGAAAAATGCATTGGGCGTCAAAACACTCTTAGCTGCCCTCTTAAAACTTAAATTGAAGGTCTTTAATTGATATAGGCAATTTGTTATAGAGCTTTAAACCAATAAATTCCGGCCTGTCCTGGCACTTCCCCAGTCTGCAACGTTTAGTCAATAGATCATCCCTGTTTCTGGTGTTATGGTTATGAATGTCTTTGTGGGCCAGAAATTTTACCGAGTCAACGCTGTTCAGGTCATTATTATTTCTCAAAGAAAAAAAATTATGTTCTTTGTCTTGTCATCGTTTAGGATTAGTCCATTCGCACTGATCCAGGCTTCAGTTCTTAACCGTGCCTCACCTGCCCTCCGCTGTACTTCATCTTTGGTCTCAGCCGCCAGTGATACTGTGGTATCATCAGCAAAAAGGGCATATTTAACAATACTATCTACCAAAGGGAGATCATTTATGAAAATTAAGAATAGGATTGGACCCAGAACAGAGCCCTGGGGTACTCCAACATTTAACAACCTTTCTGCTGAGAACACCCCTCCAACACCAACTACCTGTGGCCGGTCTTTCAAGTATGATGCAACAAGAGCAATGCTCTTCCCGCAGAAACCATAGTATTTCAACTTTTCTAGCAGGAAGCCATGCGAGACACAGTCAAAAGCCTTGCCAAGGTCACACAGCAATACAGAGTCGTACAAACAGTCCAAGCAGTTATGTCAATACTAGAGGAAAAAACACAACACGTATTCAAATATAAATCCAAAATTAAGGAAAAATTATTCCATAAATAAATGAAAATCGTGATGATCCAGAGTTATTTCGGTCCAATGAACATGTTTAAATTAGGAAGCATGTCATGCAAAAATTTCGTCATTTTTTAAAACCATTAGGAATTGGATCGGTAAACAAAGATTGGAAAATGTAACAACATGCTAAAATCCATATTCAGCTTTGCTGGCGCTGTTATCGGAGTCTGATACAGAATTACGATTAGGTAAACAACACAAGATTCTTGACTTTAAAGTTAGGACTAGTGACGTTTATAGAATACACCTACACCTTAATTAATTATTATGGTTTAAATCTAATTGTAAGAGAAATCAACGAATTGTGTATCAGATCAGGAAATATTACCAACTCAATAACTGGGCATACAGAATATTCTAATTACTTAAAAATATTGAAATTAATACAAGAAAAAGGGGCCAGAGGCCAGAGATTTATGGCGGACTAGTCCTGGAATGAGGCAGGCTGTGCTACTCTTGGGGGAGCGCGTCATCTAATTCCTTAAAAATATTGAAATTAATACAAGAAAGAGCAAAACATATAATCAAACAAAAAAAAAAAGAGAGAGTTGTTAACATAGGTCAGTTTTTAAGGCTTTAAGTTGAAACCTAGATGTATAGGATTGCGAATATCATAAAAGATTTATACGAACATCAAAATAAGATAGCAAACAATATTCGAAACCAAAACTCGATTTCCGCAAGTGTAATCAACAAGTTTAATTTGATAATTCAATAAACAATAAATAAACCAAAATGAGAAATTGATTGAAAATGAAATATATCAAATTAATATAATAGTTCAGGAAACAGCATACGAAGAGAATGCACACACAAATTAAATCATTAACATATAAGAAATAATTGATTCAATATTGCAAGGTTAAAAGTTATTCAGTATAATACAATTAAACAATCTAATCAACTGCCCTTAACAGCTAATTTAGAAAAAGAAATTCTATTCGAAAAATTAATTATTGACGTCGACTGTTTTACTTTAAATAATGAAATAAAATATTTGTTACGAGTGCCGATCGATAACTAATCCTAATACTTTTGAATATTAACCCTTATATTCAATTCCAATTTAAAGCAGAGTCGGTTTAGATTGTTATACGGCGGCGTGATGAATATTTAATTAAAAATCAATTGCACTATACATATTCAGGAACTCGCTGCAAAGAAATACTGCTTAATTCATTTATATACTATACAGAAGACCTTAAGGAGATAGAAGTGAAGAGTCTTGGAAGTACAGCTGCTAAATTCACAAAATGCACCTCAGTCTGACGTCATCATAAATTATAAAATAAGAGGAACTTCATGATATACAAAACAATATTGAACGAAACGAATAACATGTATTTTTCAAGGAAGTACCAAAAATACCCAGCTCATGGCCAATCATTGTTTATATTCTTTTGATTTGAATTTGTGGGTATTTAGTATACAAACAATTGCAAAGGAAGACTACCTCGACAGCAGGTCATGCATTGAACTACCCCTTACTAGGTGTAGTTAAGTCCAAGAGGGAAGCAGTCATTTCAATGCCCATCTCGAGATATTTGGGTTTCTTGTAATTCTGCATAACTTTTAACTGTCTTGAACCTTGCGTATAATTAACCCCAAATGACCAGACAATACTAGATGCCATATGATCTATGGCGGACTACTCCAGGAATGAGACAGGCTGGGCTACTCTTGGGGACCTAACTCATTGTAGGGTGGCTTTAGAGGAGAATGACATGAGGCTTGTGACAGGGCTCATCACAGGACAGTATCGCTCGAACAGGCATTTATATATGCGGCGCGACGGATCCCAAATGATCCGAAGTGCAGATGGTGCTTGGAGGACGATGAATCGTTCATTCATGTTCTTCTCGACTGTACAGCTTTTACTAGGATAAGAGAGGTGGTAAATTGTGCCGGGCTGAATTATTTTGTAAGTGGGCGCACAATGGACCCAGACTGGTGGCGTACGTGCAAGGGATTTCCCGCCCGCGTTTCAGTTCATTCATTCATGTCGTTGTAGATACAAGCAAGAACATGTTATCTAATAAAAAAAAAACAACCTTGAAAGAAGGCAAGACGTAAAAACTAGACCGACAATCTTAAGGAAACTGAAACTGATATGAAGCTTCAGGTCAAAATACATTTAGGGGTTACATGGAAATAAGTCCAACACTGTTAATTATCATAGTTTAAGTTATTCTCGAGGCCAGAGCTCTAAGCACTGATTTGAGAAAAATTGTATTACTGTGTATTGAGGAACGTATGACACTAAATAAAATTCATTTAAAAAATGGCTTTGACACGATTTAATGCGGCAGAAAGATCTTGAGACATGGGCATGGAGAAAGAGCAGACTGGTTCAGAATATTAAGTGCCAAATAACGTCACGTACTAGTACCGACAACTAGCCTCTTCGATGAAGACGAATTCTCAAACTAACTGAATAATAATATAAACAACAATCGAAATAGATGGAAAGGGCATGTAATAATTAAGTTCTTATAAATACCTTGGCAACGAAATCTCTATAGGTAGAGATAATCGAACTCGCGAAATTTCGAGAAGAATAAGCATAACTTGGGCGGCTTTTGGAAAACTGCACAATATGTTTTAAAAAGGAAATTAATAGACCTGTGCGTGTTGCCTGTATGTATGAATCTAAACACTTATCGTCACAAAGAACACTACAAACTTGTATCGCACAGAGAAATAAGTATCGCACAGAGAAAAATGGAGAGGACAGTTAAGCATTTCTCTAACGACATCAAACAGATAAAGACCAACTGGATAGAGCAGCACAGTACATGAACAGCAATTAAGCTTTGGCTCTATTCTAATGTTGCCATTACAATCAGTTTGTTAATTTGTATATTTAGGTTTTAGCTAGACGTCAGCATAAGCATGGTTGGTTCAGGTATATCTCTTGTGGAAATTTACAAGCCTTAGTAAAGAATAGTGTGACAGGGTTGTCAAGTGTTACAAAAATGAAATTGATAGCTTGCTAGCCTATAAATTATTTTCCTGCTGTTGATGGACAAGTCTTCTATTTTCACTATCTTAATCGCTTTTTAAGATTTGTTTGTTGTATTATTATCACAGTTTTTTTGGACTCGTACTATTATAGTATGTTCCCTAATAATCTGTGACATCAGTTATATAGACAAACAACAGGGACATAAATAATATATTTTTAATCGAAAACCAGGCGTATTTATAATATAATATGAACTATGGTTCTTTATTTTGTTCATATATAATTTGAGACTAATAGTTAACAACTTTCACACCATTCAATGAAAAATTCTCATTCTTTTTTGTTTTTTTTTTCTGTAGCAACCTACTTAAATCAACATTAACAACAAATCAAGGTAAACAGAACTAAATTTAAAATTTTCATTCACAATGTTCTACTTTAAGCTGAGGTAGTCAATTTTTCGGTCCTGCAGAAAAAAATTTAACATTATTCCCCATGGGCCGCGAACCTCTTTGAGGAGATTCATCTACTACAGGTTTCGAGTCTATCCCAACAGTCGCTCACAAATGGATCCCTGGAGGTATAAAATCGATTTACTGAAATGAGGAATGCAAAAAGTTTTTTTATTCTAGATTTATTTGGCTTATTTAGTTATTTTGTATAGACCAAAGATTACATTCAAATTTTGGATAAAAATTGTAGGTTGAAAACGTTGCCCAGTCATCAGTTACTCCGGTTGTTCAGCTTTCAAGAAACAATGTAGAAAAATGGAATAATTGTAATTATCCAATACCGGATAATGCACCTATTGGGAAATGCCAAATTATGGAAAGTAACGATAGATGTCAAAAGCCTAAAGATACCAGGTAAATATTAGTCCAGGCTTATTTTTAATAAATGTTCTACTCTTATGTCAAAAAATATTTTTTTAACCTTTCATCATTTCTTATATATAATACCAGTTGCAACATGAAATACCGGCATTTACTACATACTTTAAAACATCCATTTCTTAATCCTTTTGTTCATTATACAGGCCAAATTTGAAATAATTTTTTTGATCGCTGCATGTTTTAATAAACTTTTATTTGACAGAGATAGAAACTGTTAAAACCAATGAATAAAGAATAGGAAGGAAGGAGCAAAATACATATTGACATTAGACCGGATTGGTTCTTGCATATGGCGACCCAGATTACCAGTGCCGTCTCCTAAAACGATTGCACAACAAAAAATAAATACTTATACTATGTATTTATATAGTTTTGTTGTTTATTACTTACTGGTACAGTGATCTCAAAAAAAGTTATAATTTAGAAATATTGACAACATGTATAAAAAAATACCTGCGTTTTTTGCGGATCATATAAATGTTTTAACTTTGCTAGATACTTTAGGTATATTCGAAATATAAAAATTAAATTACTTAGGATAAATTTCACATGTGTAAATTTAATTTTATTAGTTAAATACCTATGTAAAGAAATCTTGGGAAAATACCAAGAAAAAGTGGTGTGTGAAAAAATTTTTGTTTTCCTTATAATATGTTTTCTATGTTTTCCCATTAATTTTTTGGAAAATTATATCTGTTTTCCATCAGGTGAATAGATAAAGTGAAGTTTTAAATAAATAACATCACCAATTCACAATTATTCTAAATTACATGAATGATTATTACATGATAGTTACGAGGTATGTAAAAAGCAGCACTTATCCGAAAAAGAAACGCAACTTTCTGTTTTTTTTTTCGATAATTTTTGTATCTAAATGTAATTGTAAACATATAAATTTAAGCACCTGACATTTACACACAGAAGTTTATTTTTCATATTTGAAATGGAAAAGTATCAAACATAACGTTAAAAATGTTATCCGTTAAATCCTATAGCTTGCCTTTAAAATAACACTAAAATATCTAATAAATTAGTCGGCCTTAAGATATTTTGTAAAATTGTCTATAAATTGCTGTCATTTACAATTTTTTTGTGGGATTTTTCTTTCCAGTTATGCTTTTTTTAGTACTTAAACGACTGAGTAAATAAAATGAAAACGAATTTTTGCAAATTTGGGGTTGGATTCGTTTTAAATAAGGCATGACAGTATAGTATATTATATTATATGACTCATTCTGACGTTATGTTTGGGTGCTTCTTCCTACGTTTTGATGGTATTTCTTGTGTTTAAAGCTATTTTTGCGATTTACTTTGATTTGGAACATTGTTTTTTTCTTTAGTAATATTATTGCAGATATTGCGTTAATTCATATAGTGTTTAATTCGATATTTAGTGGTAAAGGTGTGTATTTTGGATTAAAGAAGCAAAGTAAACATGGTTAGTTGTGCAGCTTGTGGCCCTTCTAAAACTCAACCAAATTCAGAACTTGGAATAACATTTCATCGGTAAGTAGGTATTTTACGCTTATTTTTCTGGTTTTTACCATTTAATAAAGCAAAATTATAAATTGTCTAATTGTTAACAAATAGGTGACAGATCTAATTATGGGCATACCCGTAAAAAATATTGCATTAAAAATCAATTTTTGCAAGAACTTTAGACAGTGCTAAAAGTAATAAATTCTTTTCTTTTATACTTGACATGTTAAAGTTTATACTGCCAATAAACTGCTAAAATTAGTTATTTGAATATATTTGGGAATTTGAAATGCAAAAATAAGCAAAATATGGTTAGATAATAGTGAGGTAGTTTTGAAGTGTGTTTCTTATTAAAAAAAATAGTACTACCAAAGACAATCCCTATGAATTGTATTTGGTACTACCTAACTTTATTGAAGAAGCACCCTTCAAAACTAACGCACTATTCTCTAACCATATTTCGCTTATTTTTGCATTTCAAATGCCCAAATATATTCAAATAACTAATTTTAGCATTTTATTGGCAGAATAAACTTTAGCATTTCAAGTATAAAAGACAAGTATTACTTTTAGCACTGTCCAATATTCTTGCAAAAATTGGTTTTTAATGCTATATTTTTCACGGGTACGCTCATGATTAGATCTGTCACCTATTTGTTGACAATTAGACAATTTATAATTTTGCTTTATTAAATGGTAAAAAACAGAAAAATAAGGGGTAAAATACCTACTTACCAATGAAATGTTATTCCAAGTTCTGAATTTGTTGGAGTTTTCGAAATATCACAAGCTGCACAAGTAACTATGTTTACTTTGCTTCTTTAGTCCTAAATACACACTTTTACCACTAAATATCTAATTAAACACTATATGAACTAACGCATTATCTACAATAACATTACTAAACAAATAAACAATGTTCCAAATCAAAGTAAATTGCAAAAAATAGCTTTAAACACAAGAAATACTATCAAAACGTAGGAAGCACCAAAACATAACGTCAGAATGTGACATATTATGGTTCCTCCGCAGCCTCCTCGATGCCTCAGGAGTTCGTCCCACGTATTAAGTGTCAAACGGCGCACAAGCTCCTTCCTTTCTCTTCTTTATTCTTTGGTTAAAACTTTCACTATACATACTAGTTTGATCATGCTTGGATTGTCTCAATTTTCAGTCTTGAAATCGTGATTAAAAACACAATAACGACAATGTAACTTCTATAGAACGAATTTCGCTTTTTAATATGCGCATTGGTTCAGTGAGTAGTGCTTATTAATTGAAAACTGGAGGCTTCTCTTAATATACAATTATGTGTTCACTGGGATGTCTCCGCTGGCTATTACTTTACCAAATATTAATAGTATATTAAGATACTAGTTATAAAAGACCATATTTTATCGCACGAGCACGAAATTAGGAAACGACCCGCTTGCGGGGAGTTTCCTAACGTACGAGTGTGCTAAATGTCTTTTAAAACGTGTATTTTATACTATTTTTTCTATTTTGCGCGTTTTTTAATGAAAAACATTAATTTATTCAAGTCTCGATGAAAAGTTGGACGTCCATCTTGTCACTTTTGACGTCTGTATTATTAGGAATCCCATTCAAAACGGTGTCGAAATTTTTGCTAGTGAGCCTTGGCATTGAACAATTGTGTTAATATCATAGTAATCAGTCAACAAAGGTAGTATCGAAAAGCGCTTCTTTTCGACACTACTTTGCGTATCGAAAAGACTTCTTTATGATACTAAAATAGAAAAAAATACTTTATTCGTTTGTTGGACGAAGCCTGCTTCTTTTCAGATCATTGAATTATATATTATGTTTTGTTCAAGCATGTTCTGCGATATCAGGTCTGAATGTTTTACTTTTCTCGCCATGTGTTGTGCTATTTTGTCTTAATTTCGAGAGGTTTCTTTGTTTCTCTTAGGCATAATGCTCCATAGTTTCACGGCATTTGTTAAATATAAAGTTGTTCCGATTTCAAAGCTGATCTAATTTTAATTTTTCGGCTAGTCTTTTCATTTTATCAAATGTTAGTATTATTTAAAGTATAGTTTTAGCTGGCTTCTTCCTCTGTTACTCTTTTAGGATATTAGCACTTGAAGATTGTTTTTTAGAATAGTTTATAGGTCTCTTAATATTAGCAATATCGACATCCATCGAATGACGTATGCAAATGTTGTCCATTTGTCATGAGTTCAAATAATGATATCGTGTTTGATTTCTGGAAAATGATTTAAGAGTAAGGGCGGCTCATGATACACAAGGTGGTGAGGCACATCTATGAACGTGAAGAGTTTCGAAATATTTAACAGATCGAAGAAATCTAGTTTTTCAGTGTCGTAAAACCTAACCTCTATTTGATTCGCTATAATGTCAAGAATAAAAAAAAATGGCCTTAACTGTTGAGTTTTATCTTCCATTTCAACTCCCTTATGACGCACGTTTCGAGTGTAAAGCAGCGATATCCAGTTTTTTATAAAATGTATCAAAATAAGTACTGACTCCTAAATTCACGTATTTTACTTAGTATAGTCTGCAGTAAATTTCTCGCCTTAACAACACCTGTGTTTCTATTTTGTAAAATAGAAAAAACAGTGTCAGGTGACGGAAAAATTTATGCAAATGTTTCTAAAAAAATGTTCTAAGGATCCTCTAAAAAAGCTTTTAAACCTCTTGCTTCTCTAATTGATTTTTGATCAAAATCGCGCCTAGTAATAATAAAATGAAAGCTCTCAAGTAATGTATCCTTATTATTATTAACTGTCAGACTTGCGCGTGAAGTAAAATTCAATTTTTGTTAGTACATACGATTACCTCCAATTTGTTCTAACACGTGGGTAAGCTTTGTAGATTTAGAAACATATGATGAATAACCTTATAAAGTTAAGAAAAAAACTTTAACCTTCAATTCAGAGCTGCACGCATTACTTAAAACCAAATTAAATACGTGTGCATAGCAATGAGTAAACATTGCTTGTGGTGCTATAGATTTAATTTTTGTCTAAACCGTTTACTTCTCCCGACATCGTATGTCTGAGCCACTAATTTTGAATGCAAGTAAATTTTCCGAATGTGGTAGATACAAATTGAAATAAATCTTGGGCAGAACGCCCAGAACTTACGTCATAAAATCCCATGAGTTACTCAACAGGTTGATCATTTAATATATAACGAAAAATAACGGATAATTATGAATGGCAGTTTATGTCAGTTGCCAGGAAAAAAAACAAAGAATTTGAAATTTCGTCCTAATTTTTTTTATTTACAACACAAGCAACTGAATCGATTAATTCGTTTTGTATGGTTTTAGATGTCCCAGAAAATAATGATCTAGTGTCAATATCATTTTGTAAAAATTTTTTTAAATTAGTGTCAAATTTACTAACAAGAATAACTAGTTCTTTGAAATTTCCGCGATTAAAAGATGCATTAGATGCACCATGCTCACTAAAAGGTAAATCTTGCATACATGTAACATTATCAGACTTTTTTATTTGCTTTTGTTTTCTCATAAGAGTTAGCCTGCAATTCGAGGCAAATTTTTTAAACCACTATAACCACTTTTCGACCAAACTTTGTCGCTATTAGTTGTTGCAAATAAAATATATGGTCAACAAAATAATTTATTTAATGTTTATACTACCAGTAAGCCAGTCGAATTTTTCATGAAACCCCCGATTTGGTTTTCCGACCCCACGGATAGTTACAAGACTACAAGACATTTGCTTAAATCTGAAACTGGTCGCTTTACTTCTTTAACTGTTTATATAATTAATCTTCATAGGAATGCATGGAAAATTTTTGCTGATTTACTAAATACATTACGAAATCAAAGTATTGGGAATATTTACATTTACCTGGGAAGTTCTGACGAATCGCTCGGTCCCGCTAAATCCATGTTTTAATAATGGGTACTTAATTATATAAACCCGAAAATCCTCAGACACCGCTACTGAAGTCGGAAGCCACTGACACTGACCACTGTTTAAGTGTTTACTTAATATGTACTTAATTATAGGTAATATGAATATGCAACTCACATTAATAAGAAAAGAGAGCACGGCGACAGAGACAAAACCCAAATAAATAAAGTTTGTCCAGTCGGACCGGCTTCTGGGATTTAAATTTATATTAGAGACATGCCTCAGAAAGATCTTTATACGCGCTACGTAAAAATCGACCCATACCACGGACTACTCGATATCGATATCGAGTATCCAGTATATAGTCTGTAGATAAAGCGCTATACAAGGAAGAGCGAGGCATACCTCTAACTTAGTTGTTCCCAACCGATGGGTCGCGACCCCCATAGAGTACGGGGGACATAAAATATAAGCTTAAAATTATTTAAATGCTTAAATTACATCCAATATTCTTTCAATATTAAGAGGTGGCGAATTCCGATGTAGGAGCCCGTCCAAAAATACAATAAACGCCAGTCAATTTACCTCGATAAATGATATATTGAAATTTTCGTTCTTCTGTCGTGTCATTATCCAATACTAGTCGGCACTCGGCGGAGAAATGATTACAATGGAAAAACTTGTGTGAAGAGTGCACCGATGGAGCACCAGCGATGCTTGGATCGAGGTCGAGCTTTCAGTCAAAAGTTCGAAAACTTACACTCCAAGCAAAGAGATTGCACTGCGTGATTTGGCTTGCCTATGCAAGAAGTG
>MU183522.1:50503-68524 GCA_016904865.1 Pissodes strobi | reverse complement strand
TTTTTTTTTTTATGGCAGTGGCACACACACTAAAGGGAGATCCTATGGCGCTCGACGAGCGGTATGTGTGCGAAGATGTTGATTGACACGGTTCTTGAATATTTGTAGGTTGTAATTAGTGGGAAACAGATGTCCTGGAAGTGAGTTCCACAGCAATGCAGTGCGCCATGTCAGGGCCCGCTGTATTGGCCCTCTTAGTAAACGTTGCTGCTTGGGTCTTTGCTGCATTGAACTGGACCAAATTTCGGTCGCCCCAAGTTTGAACTTTCTCCAGGTCTTGATTAATTGCTGTAATCTGCTCCTGTCTGCGGTGATGAGTCAGTCGCTGGTAAGGGTTTTTCTGATCTAAAGTGGGAGACAAGGGTACTGTCATTTGCAAAACTGTAAACAGGATTATTCGTTTCGATCAGCAGGTCATTAATATAGATGAGGAACAGAGTTGGTGAAAGTATTGCGCCCTGAGGCACGCTCGCGTTGATGGTGAATGTGTCCGAGATGTGTCCATCGACTGCAACGTGTAGGGGTCGGTTCTTAAGGAAACTGGCCAGCCAGCTGCAGAGCGAGGCGGGCAGTCCCAAGGACGGCAGTTTGTTGAGGAGTCCGTCATGCCAAACTCTGTCGAATGCCTTTGAAATATCCAACGCAATCGCTCGAGACTCTCCGCAGTTTTCAATTGCCCTACTCCATATATGAGTGACATAGGCCAATATATCTCCTGTCGATCTCTCTTTGCGAAAGCCGTATTGATTATCCCTAATTATTCTGTTGCTCTCGAGGTACTTGAGTAGTCGCTGGTTAACTACACGTTCCATGACTTTGGAGATTATTGGAAGCAAGGCAATTGGGCGATAGTTTGAGGGCGTGGTTTTCTTCCCTTTTTTTGGTTGCACTCGAGCGACTTTCCAAGAGGATGGGTAAATTCCTTGTCTGTAAGAAAGAGAAAAAGCCTGGAAAAAAACGGGTGTTAGTTCGTTGGCGCAGTTCTTTAGCACGATGGCAGGTATTCCGTCCGGTCCTGATGCCTTTTGCATATCTAGTTCTTTAAGGATTTTGCGAATATCACGGTGAGAAAACTTGACTTCTGCCATGGTAGCGTTGATGTTCGGTATAGTGGGGAGAGTCTTGCCTTGGGGCACGTCTAAGGTAGAGCGCGATGAAAACATTTTGGCGAGCATGCTTTTTCCTTGGCTGTAGTCGCCGTGATGCCACGTTCGTCCGTCAAAGGTGGGAGAGACGTTTTTGTAAAGTTGTTACTTACTGCCTTTGCTACCGACCAGAAATTCCTGGAGCCACTGGGGCATTGCAAAAGTTTATTCCTGATCCTTTGATTGTGTTTGTCCTTAGTTTCGTCGATCACACGGTTGCACTCGTTTCTCGCTTCGATTAAATAATTGCGATTTTCAGCGGTCTGATTTTGCTGCCAGTACTTATAGGCTTGCTGTTTCCTTCCTACCTACAGCTCTTTCGCATCTTTTATCGAACCAGGGCTTTCCTTTTGATGGAAACTTGATGGAATTTGGGATGTGTGCTTCCATTCCTGAGGAGATTACTTGCATGACCTCTTCGCAGCAGTCTGACGGGTCGTCAGTGGCAAAGCAGACGTCGAGCCAAGGAAAATCTAGGTAGAACTGCCTTAGATCGTCCCATACTTTGTACTTTGGTGTTCTCCAGCCTGAGGGAGGACGATGGGATTTGATGCTCCATATCCCATGACAACTCGGAATGGCGTAATCAAACTCCTCTCACCAGTCTGACGTTCCTGCCAGCCAATACAATGCAGCCCCTCTTGTCACAAACTGTCATTGATCAGCCCCAGACTTTGTACTTTGGTGCTCTCCAGCCTGGGGGAGGAGGATGGGATTTGATGGGCCATATCCCATGGCAACTCGGAATGGCGGGGGCGTCACTCCCCGTAATCAAACTCCTCTCACCAGTTTGACGTTCCTGCCACAATCTGTCATTAATCAGCTCCAGACTTTGTACTTTGGTGTTCTCCAGCCGGGGGGAGGACGATGGGATTTGATGCGCCATACCTCATGGCAACTCGGAATGGCGGGGGCGTCACTCCCCGTGATCAAACTCCTCTCACCAGTTTGACGTTCCTGCCAGCCAATACGATGCAGGCCCTCTTGTCACAAACTGTCATTGATCAGCTCCAGGCTTTGTACTTTGGTGTTCTCCAGCCTGGGGGAGGACGATGGGATTTGATGTGCCATATCCCATGGCAACTCGGAATGGCGGGGGCGTCACTCCCCGTGATCAAACTCCTCTCACCAGTTTGACGTTCCTGCCAGCCAATACAATGCCGCTCCTCTTGTCACAAACTGTCATTGATCAGCTCCAGACTTTGTACTCTGGTGTTCTCCAGCCTGGGGGAGGACGATGGGATTTGATGCGCCATATCCCATGGCAACTCGGAATGGCGTAATCAAACTCCTCTCACCGGTCTGACGTTCCTGCCAGCCAATACAATGCAGCCCCTCTTGTCACAAACTGTCATTGATCAGCCCCAGACAGATACGCATATTCTAATCTGATTATTCGATCTGATGATAAGAACATTGAGAAAAAGTATACATTACTGTACAGGGTCTTTCCTCATATATTTACGCCCTCTCTACAGACGATATTTGAAGAGTAATCAGAAAGTGGTAAATACAAAACTTCTAAGATTTTATCTATATTTTTATAATCCGCCTTCAGAAAAAACAATTGACACTCGAAAATGTAAAAATTTTGCATCAATGTATTTTTTTTAAATAGAACACCCTGTATATTGATCCACTTTATGAATGAGCATAATTTTGTGATTTCAAAAATATATAGTTTGTATAAGGTAAGTTCAGCCGTTTTTGATATACTACGCATTAAACTTTGGGATAATTAGAGATAATTTTGTTGACATGATTCTCATTTAAGTTTATGTCAGTGTGAAGTTTTAATCAATTAAGTCGAAAAAATGCCTTCCACGGATGAAGAGAAATACGATATTCTTCAAATATTTTATAAGAATAACAATAATGCGTCTGCAGCGCGAACAGAATATCAACAAAGGTTCCCATTAAGGGGATTCATCAGCAGTATTTTTTTTGTTCCCGATTTTCTTCGTTAATATGCATAATAAAGAAAATTAGCCAAGTATAAAACTCGCTTAGAATTACTGAATCTAGGGCAGTACAATGATAAAAAATTTAATTTCTTAATTTTAGCTTTTAATATATTAGGAGAAAAAAATAACAGAAAAAATAAGTCTGTACGACCCTAGTGGATCATAATCTAGACATATTGATAAAAGAAAAAAAAATCGATCAAATAGTTTGTCCATAATCCTGGAATAAAGATTTTGAGACAAAATCGCTGATTTGACACGCCCCCTTGTCGCTCAAACACATGAATTTATTTAGAATTATTTCTTCTGGTAAAAGCTGGCATCGGCGCGAGGCCACGTGGTGTGTGTCTGTTATTTACAACCTGACCTTGAGCCGGTCGGGCGATCGCTCGCTGGACGAAACCAATTTTCAGAAATATAATATTTGGGATTATTATTTATTTTGTAGACTGTTCTAAATGATATTGTAGCGGCTTCTCAAACTTTTCACAGATATAGGTGGCGCATTAGTGTAACAAAGACCCGTACAGAGATAAAAAAAAATGTTAAATACAAAAATTGTAAGATATGTTGTGGTAAATATTGTGAAAATATTTTCAATTATACAGGGTGCTTTATAAAATCCTGTCGTTCGTTTTTTGAGTTTTTTTAATGGAATGTATATTATTGCACATTTAGATTCTGCATGAAATTCTATATCTATCCCCAAGTTTTTCGAAATATTGACAGTTGAAAATCGGCCATCTACCATGTTTGACAGGCTATACAGGGTTATCCAACGAGGACTAGACAAGGCGATTTTTTTACTTTCCCTGTAATTTTATAAAAAAAACCGAAATAGCCATCTTATGTAATTTTCTCCCGCGAATTCGGATATGTTCAGCACAAACCAATTGAACTAAAGGTCACTTTGATATTTTTTTAAATGGGATGCCATGTATATTATTGCATATTTGGATTGTGCGAAAAAGTCTAGACATATTTCATGAATAATGTCTTACCTATACCTATCTCTAACGGTTTTTGAAATATTGACAGTTGAAAATCGACCAATTACCAAGTTTGACAGCTTGTAAAATCTAAACGGCTATAGATAGAACAAAACGGTTTGCACTTTCCTGTATTGGTTTTTCATAAGCTCTCGTATAACACTAACTTTTTATTTAACCAGAGGTTAAATTTATCCGGGATTTTTTAACATCTGGTTAAATCTAAAGTTAGTGTCATACGATAGCTTATGAAAAACCATTATCGGAAAGTGCAAACCGTTTTGTTCTATCTGTAGCCCTTTAGATTTTACAAGCTGTCAAACTTGGTAAATGGTCGATTTTCAACTGTCAATATTTCAAAAACCGTTATAGATAGGTATAGGACATTATTCATGAGATATGTCTAGGCTTTTTCGTACAATCCAAATATGCAATAAGATACATGGCATCCCATTTAAAAATATATCAAAGTGACCCCTAGCCCTTTTATTTGATGTTCAATTGTTTTTTGCTGAACATATCCGAATTCGCGGGAAAAAATTACATAAGATGGCTATTTCAGTTTTTTTTGTAAAAGTACAGGGAAAGTCAAAAATTAGCCTTGTCTAGTCCTCGTTGAATAATCCTGTACAATCTAAACGGGTAAAAATAGAGCAAAATGGTTTGAACCTTTCTATCTCGATTTTTCATAAGCTATCGTTTAACGCTAACTTTGTATTTATTTACCCAGAGGTTAAATTTACCTGTGGTCAAATAAAAAGTTAGTGTCAAACAATAGCTTATGAAAAACCAAGATAGGAAAGTACAAACCATTTTGCTCTATCCTTAGCCGTTTAGAGTTTACAGGCTGTCAAACTTGGTAAATGGCCGATTTTCAACTGTCAATATTTTTGCTGACTTCTTTTGTTCTCTTGATCTTCTAGCGATCAACATTTTTTGACAAATACTACTGTTTTTGGAATCAGGTCGCTTTTTGTCCCCATATTGATACAAAAACAATAAAACAAAGCACTGATAGAACCAAAACACAATAAATCACAAGTTACAGAACGACCCGCACACTCGGGATTCAAAATTTGAATGATAAAACAAATATTTCTGTAGGATTCAAAAATACGAAGGATAAGATAAACAATCGACTCGCTTCTACCTAGTCTAGACGTAGGTATCGTCTTTACGAAGTCAATTGAAAAAGTTGGGACTCTTAATTTAATGTCGGCATAGTCTGTTCTCAGTTACCGGCGAGCGCCTACACAAAATAATTAGAAATTATTAAGAGCCCCAACTGTTTCAATTAACTTCGTAAAGACTATAACATAAAATATAAAAAGGTTTTCTAAACACTTTAGGCAGGTTACGAGCCTATACAGCGTGTCCCAGGATAGGTGTTACAAGAGGACAAATGGACCAAAAAGTTTTGAGTAGCTAACTCATGTTTTGGAATCAAGCCCTGCATGGTCCAAAATAACACTGTTCAAAATATTACTCAAAATGCCATTATACAAGGCGTGTTATAATTAAGAGTCTGAAAATTTGCTTCAATATTGTACCTTTATTTGAACAAATAGCGACAAATTTAATTAGGAAAAGTTGTTTAGTACTAATTCTTATGCACTAATCTCAAATAGTGTGTACTTTTGTTGCACTTTAATTTTTTAGCTGCTGGAAAAATAAGTCCCATTTAAAATGAACGTAAACTTTGACTACATGTAAAATACCTGATATCGTTATAATAATAAAGGGGAAAATACCTACATGGTGGTCCATTAGTGTGACTGTCCCGTATCTCCCTATTTACAGAGATAAAAAAATGTTAAATACAAAAATTGTAGGATATGTCGTGTCGCATATCGTAAAATATTTTCAATTATACAGGGTGCTTCATAAAAACCTGGCATTCGTTTATTGACTTTTTTAATGGAATGCCCTGCATATTATTGCACATTTAGATTCTACATCAAATTCTAGACACATTTCATGAAAAATGTTCTACACCTATCTCCAACTGTTCTCGAAATATTGACAGTTGAAAATCGGCCATTGACCAAGTTTGACAGCCTGTAAACTCTAAACGGCTAAAGATAGAGCAAAATGGTTTGCACCTTTCTATCTCGATTTTTCTTACTTTGTTTTATTGTTTTTGTATCAATATAGGGAAAAAAGCGACCTGATTCCAAAAACAGTAGTATTTGTCAAAAAATGTTGATCGCTAGAAGATCAAGAGAACAAAAGAAGTCAGCAAAACTAATGGCATCAACGTAAGTTTTGTTTTAGCAGACTACTAAATACAACTTTTGATTTTGTTTGGTGAATAATGTACAGGGTGGCCGCTTTAAGTTGAGCCCATACCTTAACTCGAAATCTATGAGTGTTGCAAAAAAATTAAAAATACAAAAGATGTTTCTAGTTAAACAATCTTTTATTGTTTGTAGTGTTTTAATTGTCACCCTATTTTATACAAGGGGGTTAAATTAAGGTAATTTTTTTAAATAGAATGCCATTTTTTCTTACATATTTCTAAATAAGCCAGTAAAAGATGAATTCAACGATATGCAGTGTGTCCGAAAATACCGTTCGAATAATTTCAGGAGAGATTCTACATAAGAAAATATTAAATTTTTCTCATATGAACCTGGGTCCGAAAATGCATAGTTTCCAAGATACAGGATGTCAAACTTTAAAAAAATCGTTTTTTAATTAATATCTTAAATATCCTTTTAACGATTTTGTTGAAATTTAGTAGTGTTATCTGTAATAATAAGGGGCTTATTTAGCCTTAATAAGATTTAAAATATAAAGTCTAGTGGGGCCCCGGAGGGTATCATACCGAATATTATTGATAAAAAAAAGTGTCCGCCCATGACTTCAAAAAAAAAAAATTTTTTTTTTTAATTAAACAGCCAAAAATACAACATTGAACATTGTCACAAGGGATTTTAGTCAGGGACACACGGTTCTCGTCCTGGAGCCAATGCAGGACATTTAGTTTATAGACAAACACAGGGGAGCTCGAATCGGAGGGTAACTACAATAGGAGAAAAATAAAGGAACATCCACAAACTACCTTCTATATCTATATGTGCTTAAATATAAAAGTATGTTTTATATTTTGTTTTTAGATAGCTTTATATATTTTATAAACATTTTCTCATCATTTATTACGCAAGCCATAATATATGAACGAACTATGACACATAGGGAGTAAGCCAAGATTTCCCAATTCTCCGTACAAAAATTTTATCCCTTCCGTATTATGCTTACATTCGAAGCCTACGACATATTATTATGCATTTTTTTTGTAAATAGGTTTGTTTATTATTTTTGCAAATTTCAAAACCCTTTCTGATAGGTTTTTATTTTAAATGCCTTCTTCCAGAAATTCTTGATCCTATATTTGCAAGAGGTCTAAAAATTAGAAACCCCCATCGAGATAATTAAATATTTTTTATATAGATTTATATTATAATATGTAGGTATTTTTAGATTATTTGTAAAGACATGATGGTACCATTTCTTATTTGAAATGCACAATTTTATATTAAAAACCTATCATTACAAATTTCTTATTTTTCTTTCTTATAAATGACTGACACATTTCAAGAGAACTGGTTTTTATAAGCATCCGTATCTAAGTTATAAAAGTAAAATCATGAAAAAAAATATGTGTCAGCTTTATAAACACACAACTAAAGTGAAACGTCTGAAAGAGATATTGGAAATTGAGTTTTTATTATTTTTTTAAGCTTTTTTCCCCAACTTTTGCTCCCGTTTCAACACTTCTTTTATTTTTTTTTGCTTTTTTTATACATCATTTCTTTTCTTTCCATTTTTGCCATCCCCGCCTTGAACTCTTTGCATTTTTTTCGGCTTACTTATTTATATACTTTTTTCTTATTTCGTTTTATAATACTTTTATTAACTTTCGGAACAATCTTTTACGTTTTTTTTTTCAATTTTTCCCATTTAAACTTTTATTTTTTCATAAAGAATTTTTTTCTCCCCATTTTTGCCATCCCGACCTCGTAGCTGAATTCTTTCGCCTGAAGCCGCGTGTCTCTAACTTTTCTTTTTTTTTTATTATTTTTTTCTTCGTTTTATAACACTTTTATTAAGTTTCCGAACAATGTTTTACTTTTTTTCCATTTCTTCCCATTCTTTCGAACAGTTTTGGGTATCCGGGGAGGTGGGAGTGCAACGTGGTTTTTCCCAAACCCCCCCTTCAATTAGAGCCCCGATCCCACATATGGTCAAGGGTAGCCCCCCCCCCCCCATGAGGCGCACCTACCATAAAAATTTCGACACAGTAGCTCTTCCCATTCTCCCGAGAGATTTTGTCATATTTTGCCTGACTGCTGATGCTGTCCGTCTCGAAGCACACGTAATGTGCTTGTCGACGGTCCAACGGTGACTGCGACGTGGTCACGTGGCAGTCCGGCGACGCGACGTAACGTAAAATGCAGTGTTGTTTTCGCACAACTTAAATCGTATCGGTGGGCGGTGCCTAGACAGAGAACGAAGAATAGCTTGCCTTTGCTAGAAAGGCACGCCGTCGGAATCTCGTTTCACTGATAAACCCCCTTAAGAGCAGTTCCAGCGCGGAACACATTCAAAAATGTTGAACGGGCATTCCGGGAAAGAAAAGTTTTGAAACGAAAGAAGCGCGCTATAGCCGTTGATGAAGAAGAAGAATTAAATATTTTGTTTATTTTGTCATATTTTCAAGGTAGATAAATGATATTTTCTTATTTAATTTGATAAATTATAATAGTAATAGTTAAATTTTTAGAAAATCCGAATAGATCCATAGCCGCCGCAACGAAACATTTTCATAGATCGCCTAAGAAAATTCATTCTACCCTAAAAAAGTATCGGTATTATCCTAAGACTACTTACTTAAAAAGACAAAGTCTGTCATTCATAATTTTCTAGAAAACTGCATCGTATACCACAGACTGTGACGTGCGTATTTATCAATGAAACTGTGGTACAGAAAGTGGCTAGTGGGTAAACAAACATAGGCGTAGCATTTTAATTTTTCATAATTACTTTTTTTCACCAAAATTCAACTCTAAATTGATTACGCAAATCTAAAAATGGGAATTTGTGGGTCGTTTATAGAGTTCAATTCTTAAATTAAATCTGAATATTGAAATATTGGGAAATTTGCGACCGAAAATTTTCAAGTTTGGAATAGTTATTTGTGTATTTAGAGCGCAAAGTAACGGATTGCCGCTTGAGAAAGAATGTTACTGCGCGACGCGTAGCGGAGCGCAGTAATCTTTCGGAAACGGCAATCTTACTTTGCGCTCGAAAAACACACAGAACTTTTTCTACAGCCGCATTGTTAAAAATTAAATCAACATTTTTCTCTATACTTTTTCTGAAATTTGCAAATGACTGTCAGTTTTGACATATTATATTCGGGCTTCGGGCATATTTAGAACAGGAGTGCTAGCAACAAACTGTAAGAAACGCACGACTGTCATTTATTTATTTCGGTTTCCATGACCATTCATAGCACACTCGATGGAAAAAGTGAGATTTTTCTTTTCCATGTTCGCGCTAGAGCGCAAAATAAGGATCCACGGCATTCATCGATTTTTCGATTTCATTTGAATTTAGCAATTAGTTATTTTGCGCGCGGCTGTAGAAAAACGAATTTTTTAGCACATAATTTTAATTTGATTGTCTTGACTAGGTAGGAATGCTATTTAAATGTATTGAAAAGTCTTTATTAATATTTTTGAGGGATATTAAATTATAAAAGATTAAAAGTCTATAAAGTTCCATCACCGTACCTCCAATTTTTTTTGTTCAGACTGGTTGGGTATCAACACTGGTATGAAAAAAGGTATCGACAATTTCGAACACCAAAACTCTGGCACGCGCAGTCACAGAATTGACGTATGGAAACCAGTTTAAATGACTAAAATAAATGGAACTAACTGAAAGTAACCGAAAGTTGTTTGAATGACTAACCAAAAGTAACAAAAAACCCAAAACAGGCTAAAACGTATAGGAACAAATTAAATATATGGAAGTAAGTTAAAACTAACCCACATAAACTGAATTTTGCCGACTAACCAAACACATTAAAATTGGTCATAATTAAGGTATCGGAACCGGTTCAAATGATTAAAATAAGTTGGAACTAACTCAAAGTAACCGAAAGTTTACCAACTAACTAACTAAAAGAAGCAAAACGGGCTAAAACCTATCAGAACACATTAAAAATGTTAAAGCAAATTAAAACTAACCCAAATTAACCGAATTTTGCCGATTAGCCAAAAGGAACCAAAAATGTTAAAATTGCTTATAGCGTACCGGCACCGGATCATATGGCTAAAATATATTAAAACCAACTGATATTTATAGAATGTTGATTGAACGACTAACCCAAAACTAACCAATAGCACAAAAAAGAGCTAAAACGTATCGAAACAGATTAAAAATATTAAAGTAAGTTGAAACTAACCCAAAATAACCGAATATTGGCGACTAGCTAAAATGAAACAAAGACATTCAAATTGGTTATAATAACGTACCGGAATCGGTTCTAAAATAAATTGGAACTAACTGAGACTAACCGAAAGTTGATTGAACGACTAACCAACACTAACTAAAAGCGCCAAAAAGGGCTAAAACGTATCAAAACAGATTAAAAATATTAAACTAAGTTGAAACTAACCCAAATTAACCGAATTTTGGCGACTAACTAATATTAACGAAAAACTTTTAAACTCGCATTTAAATTGGTTATAATAACGTGTCGGAACCAGTCCAAATTACTAAACTAAATTGGAACTAACTGAAAGTAATCGAAAGTTGATTGAATGACTAACCAAAACTAACCAAAAGTGAATAAATGCACCAAACGGGCTAAAAGATATCAGAACAGATTAAAAATGTTAAAGTAAGTTAAAACTAACCCAAATTAACCCAATTTTGGCGACTAACCAAAACTAACCAAAAACATTAAAATTGCATATAAGGTACCGGAACCGGTTTAAATGACTAACCAAAAGCACAAAAATGAGCTAAAACGTACCGGAATAGGTTACAAAAATTAAAGTAAGTTGGAACCAACCAAAACGTACCGAATTTTGGGGACTAACCAAAAATCTTAAATTTGATTATAACGTAGATATTGGAGTCGGTTCAAATGGCTAAAATAAATTTGAACTAACTGAAACTAATCGAAAGTTGTTTGAACGATTAACCGAAAATGTCTAAAAATTACCAAATGCACCAAAACGGACTAAAACGAATCGGAACAGGTTAAAAATATTATAGTAATATTATAGCTAATTATATATTTTCCTATCTACAAGTGGAGGGTAATTGTTAGACCTTCATATCTGCACCTTTCTTTAATTATTTAATTTTTAATTATGATAATCTTTAATATTAATCTTAAAAATGCATTTCTTTAATTAAAAATATTATAAACACTCGTAAATATACAAAATGTTTACTTTTTTAAACTCTGCTTTTAAAAACTTGAATTAGAACACAAATCACATTTTTGCTTTTTTAATTATCATTTTCAATGTTCCCCCGGTTGCATCTTTGCGAACGACTGTGAATTTTTGTTTATTAAAAATTAAAGATATTGCAATACACCATAATACTAAATCAAACTGTTCATTTAGGATAGTATATAGTAACATACTTTTATCGTAATAAATGTAAAATGTTTTTAGCATTCAAATGGCGTTAAAAATGTTCCAATAATTAAATGGAGTAGGATTACTGATTTCGCTATTGAAAAATCAAAATAATAATCACAGCAATAAAAAAAAAAACTCAAAAGAACAAAACAGAGCAAAGATAGAGATTAAGAAAATACTAGGCAAAATTATTTTGAAACATTTTTGACAAGTTTTTAAGTCCTGACATCTCATTTTAAGTATATAACGCTTATTTAAACAATCTAGTTGAATAACTAACAAGTATACAAAAGTGTATTAATTTCTAAATAAGACAGCTTTTGTAAGTAAACTTCTAAGTCTTGTTTTCTTGCAAACTCTACAATGATGAACCATGATAAAGTATTAAACACTGATTTGCCTCAAAAAGTCTTACAAAGCACTAAAAAATACCACACGATAGTAATATATTTAAAACGTGCCGTTTTACTACGACTAATACGCTATGTTGTTATTCGGCCGGAATCGGCCGAAAGTGGACGAGACGTAGCCGAAGTAGAGAAGGCAGCCACGCGGCATTGCCACTTTTATTTATAGAAATTCTTCGCGTGCTTGATGACAATATTTAAAATTCTAAAGTAGGTAATTACGTATGTTTTTTTTGTTAACTAACGTAGATTTAAATTAGGTATTTATAGAATAACAAATGTAACATGGTCCAATAAATTTAAGTGCTATTTATAAACAAAATATACCTACTTGATAGTTAAATTCACTGATTAATAAGGAAATCTGGCAAACATGCTCGTGTACCACAGTGTGTGTTAGAATGCGATTTAATTTGTGGTACATACAAAAAGTAAATAAATATATCTTTATTATTTTATTTTATCTAATGTATTATCCCTATAAAATATTACCGGTTCAACAGTTAACGGAACACCAGAAATATAGACGTGTGATGTTTTGTCAAGAAATGCTATTATTAAAAGATGAAGATCACTTTTTTCCAAAAAATATTGTGGTCGGATGAATGCACGTTCAATACTGCAGGCCTTTAAATAGGAAAAACGTTCGATTCTGGGCGACCGATAACCCTAGAAATGTCAGAGAAATCAAATTTCAAAGGCGACGTTCTGGTGCGGCATCTTAAGTAATAAAATAATAGGTCCAATTTTTTTACAATGAATCATTGGCTGGGCTACGATATCTCAATATGTTACAAACTGAAATGGACAATTTACCTTAAAAGACTTACCAGTGAAGCAATACAATAACATAATATGGCATCAGGATGGAGCCCCACCACAACGTTTTGCCTGTATTAAATTATCTCAATCAGAGGTATGAAATGTGGATAAATAGTAGTGGGCCGATTCGATGGCCACCGAATAGCCCAGACTTAACACCCCTTGATTCATTTCTCTCGGGATTTTTCCAAACAAAGTTTACGAAAGTCCAAGCGAAACCGTTGAAGAACTACAAGCCAAAATTATACGTGCTATAATTTTAGCTTGTAGTTAGTAACTATTAATGACATATAATAAATGAAAATCACAATCAGTTCATTATGAATACTTTAAATAAAATTGAAACTGATTATATAAATTGCATTGATAGAAATAGTGGCCATATTGCACAGTTGTAAAAAGTAGTCGAAAAATTGTTAAAATAATTATAATATATAGTTCATTTGTTTATTTATCTTGTTACAATCTTTAATAAATTAAAATTATTCAAACATATATTTTTGAAATCACAAAATTATGCTCTTTCATAAAGTGGATAAATATACAGGGTGTTCTATTAAAAAAAAAAATACATTAATGCATTTCTGAAGGCGTATTATAAAAATATAGATAAAATCTTAGAAGTTTTGTATTTACCACTTTCTGATTACTCTTCAAATAACGGCTGTAGAGGGGGTGTCAATATATGAGGAAAGACCCTGTAGATGCGTCTTTCTCTTCCTCTACGGTGAACCTGATTGATGGACTAACGTTTGTAAACTTTTTCATGCTTTATATCAGTAATCTTTTAAAAAAACCCTACGGTACAATGTTCTTTTCAGACACGACAAAGATGAGGCTTTTGAGAAAAGTAAAGAAAAACTGAACAACCTCCTCAGTTTCGAAACCGCGAAGGACAATGTTGACGAGGATACTTCAAATGTTCCAAAAAGAGTACAAGTCAATTTAAAGACACTTATTAGTCAATTTGAAGACGGCATATGGTCTAGCGATCTACCAGGGCATTATCGGTGAGTAATAACTTTGTAATTTAATTGGGTTCGTCACGAAGTCTGTCTTTTTTTCGTAATAGCTTTGTAACACCTTAATAATGCAATAACACATAGTTAATTCATATCGTTTCATAGCCACATGTTTGTAAGCCAATTGAGATGAAATATTTTTGTGAATTCAAAGACGAGTTTTCACTTGTGGTTAATTCCTTTGAAATACATTAAGAGTCAAATAGTTTATGGTGTTAAATTTATTACAGACAAATTACACAGGCCAGTATAAAATAAAAGGAAACAACGATTATTTTAAACGGATGTATAACAATATTCTTTTCCTACGACTCCCTTTTACAAATGATTTATTACACATATAATTTGACAAATATCTAATGCGGCGCTGCGAGCGCGTGCTCAATTTGCGTTCGTGTTTACGCTTGTCGCACGATATATTTTTTACATATTAAAACAAAATATTATTTTTGGTATCACAAATGCTTCAGTAACAAACGGAATATGAACCAGAAGCACTAAGCAAAATAAAAACATAAGCATGAAGCAAAATTTTAATAGTTGTAAATAGTGCTTTTTACACGCATGTGACAGTATATGGACACCAGCCGCAAAAATGAACCGCTGTAAGTTGCTTATCGCGTCTTATTCGGGAAAATTTTGTTTAAGATTAATTTAAAAATAAATTATATGCTTAAACTTCTGTAGTTTTTTTACGAGTTTCGATACTTTATGAACATCGAGCCGATTACTGAGTTTAGAGTTTTCATATTTTTTAGTTTCAGATTCAGACGTAGATGATTTTTTATTATTTTGCTAGAACTGTTGACATACTGTTATGTAATTATAAACATTACTTAAAAATTTAATACATTGGGGGTTATACATATTCGAAAGTTACTGCTAGCATTACTGCGACAAATTTTGGATTTATAAAAATCAAAAATTGGCCAAAAAATCCACAAAAACCATTATAAATCCGATGGGCAGTATTTTTCTATGACTATACACCCACGCCTGCTCAGTATCACGAGGTCGCGTAGGGTCCCGTGGTGAAACGAATCCTTGAAACTTTCTACCGAGCCATCAAGAACAACAGCCAGTCAGAATTGAACTGATACCTGACTTTTTTTAGCGAGTTCACACACATACCAAAAAATTCACTGGCGAGAGTTCTGTGGAAAAATTGTGAGTAAGTCGGACACTGATGATGTCCTGATGATACAAGCGGACCAGAATAATATCGCGCGAGAGAGCTCATATTCTTCATAAAAACATCTCTCAGATCGTCCAAGTACCAAGAACCACTGCTATTAAAGTTATAGGTTGAGTGCCTGGGAGTGATATTAATGGACAATGAACAGCTTACGTCGAAATAGTTGTGAGCAAAGGTATGGTTTGGAAACCAACGGTGGAAAAAGCGACGATTGTTCAGAAACTGGCCAGATTCCAAAGCTTTGAGTTGTCTGGGAGTTATTGGCGCACCTGCTCTGGGCGCCGCTTCTAGCACAGACCCCTGGGTGTGTTGGGATTCCTCTTGCAGACAAATACGAGGACAAAGAAAACCTACAATATAGTTATATTGAATGATAACGGAGCGTGATGCATGGTACAAATAGGAAATGAAACACGAGGATCGTATTCCTCTCTGACGGAGGCCTTAGATTAGACAGACATTTTGAGATTGAACTCACACAAGGGAAGAATTGCGAGAAGGTGAAGTACCGGCACATGCAGGTTGGACTGAACACTAATGGCTCATGGATGCTCAGTACCAAATCGGTTAGGACCGGCATGTACAGGGTGCACAACAACTTTTTTGGGAGCCTTGTTGAAACTGCTCCTTTCACTGAGACGACTAATGGAATTATATTGATGTTCTTTAGCTTTCAGTTGAAGTTAATTTCAATGGCCAAGTGTTGGTACTTATCCATCTTTTGATATTCTGTTTGTATCAGGTTTGTGGTGAGGGGCGCTGCTATATCGATGATGTAGCCTATCTTCTGTCGTTTATCAATGATGACTATATCAGGTCTATTAAAATCAACGCTTTTATCCATCCTTATGTACCTATCCCAGTATAGAACCCATGATTCATTTTCATGTACATGATCGGCGGGTGTGTACTTGCAATAGAGGATTGCAGTTTGACTTAGATTTTGTTTTATAGCTGGTGGTTTATTTTGGCGACCTGATTATGACGTCCCAGATAGGCGCTGTTGGACAAGAGGCTACACCCCGCTGTACGTGTTCTATTGTTTCACCCGGTTTCCGGCATCTTCTACACACGTCGTTCACATTGAGGTGTAATATGTGCTTATCGTAATTACGGGTTCTTACCGCTTTGTGTTGGATGGCGAATATAAAGCCCTCGGTTTCAGAGTGCAGAAAACCATTCGTAATAAATGCCACTGAAGTTCTCATATCTGTTTTCTCCGTTCAAAGAGTTAGGGTATCCACCATGCAACGATTTTCTCTTCCAGGTCTCCAACCTTTGAGAGGACCAGTTTATACTGGCTGGCTCGTCCCTTTGTGCTGCATGTGTGAGATTCATTGGAGTGAAGTTGCGGTCATACGATATGATTGTCCTGATTGCATTATGGGCATGTGACCGAAAGTATTAACGCAGTTTAGCCATTTGGTTCTTACAGAGCTGTTCGATGTTTTTGTCCTTTGCCTCTCTCCGCACGAGCCAAGTACAGGCGTTCTATGGCCGATTTAGGGTCCAACATACGAAACTTCGTGAGCAGTCTCCGCGTTGTCCTGTGAAGCTCAGCAAGGTCTGTATCACTCCACTTTACTTCCCCCAAACGAGTACCCAAAAACGGGGGCAGCCCTCGAGTTAATGACTGTAATGATGTTCTTTGAGTTTAATTTAGTATTCAGGATTTTCACCCTATATACGTATTTTTTCTTGATTTCTGCCCTTATTGTGTGATTGTGACCCGGGGGTTTGTTGAAATCCGAGATATTTATAATAATTTTCAGGACCAATAGTTGTGATGTTCTGGATAGTTTCATTAACATGTGTGATCCTGCCTTTGATCATTTTAAAAATTCCGCATTTATCGAGTCCAAACCGCATAGTGATATCGCTGAATATTTTCGTAACATTGACAAGTGAGGACAATTGCTTTACTGATTCGGCGAATAATTTGATATCGTTCATGAACATAAGATGACTCACCCTAACTCTGCTCTGCATGTCAACCCTACAGCCGGCCTGGCATTTACTCAGAAGATGTGTCAGTGGGTTCAGAGTGAGACAGAACCACAGGGGGCTCAGACCATCACCCTGAAAAATCCTGATATTGACTGTTTCTAGTCGGGTATTTTTAATCATAAGAGATGATTTTTAAGACTTCATCAGGACAGATAAGGGGTTCTGTATTGATGGGCTGATTTTGTAGATGTCTAGTACTTTCAGCAGCCAGTAGTGCGGTACTGAATCAAATGATTTAGCATAGTCTATGTAACAGGTGCGCAAGTTACGTGTTTTAATTGCGCATGTTTTAGAATTAGCGTGTCCACTGACAGCTGCCCTTTACAACCCATTGTTTTTATAATACAACATTTTTGTTCAAATGAGAAGATGTTGTTGGTCTTACAGTGGACATAAATATTTTTGTCAACTATAGATGTAAGTAGCTTATAAAAGATCGGCAGGCATGTAATTGGTCTATAGTTCTTTGGTTCCTCAGGGTTTCCCTTCTTAAAAGAAGGTACGTTACACCTTCTGTTATGTATTTTGGCATGGATGCCGGATCGTTAATAGCCTTAGGATAAGGTCGCGCCAAAGGTTCATGGGAAACACGTAGTTTCTTTATCCAAAAGTTCTGAAATTTGACAGGCCCTGGGGCCTTTCAGTTATGGGCTTTCCTTACAGCTTCGTTAACGTTATCTTTAGTTATTAAAATTTCTTCCATTTCTGCCATTTCCAGCGTGCTCTTTTCTATCTCAGAGATCCATGTGGCTTGTCGGCTGTAAGAGGTAGGTTTGCTCCAAATCCTGTCCCAAAAGTAT
>MU183522.1:34523-50493 GCA_016904865.1 Pissodes strobi | reverse complement strand
TGGCACTGTTCTTACGCTCTCCATTCCCCATTGTTGCCGGATTTTCTCTTGTAAATCTTGATATTTGGTGATCTTCTCGGCGTGCTTGACCTGCAAATTGTTGTTGTTGGGTATGGCGATGTCGATCAGCGTGGCTTCCTTGGCCACGATGTCATTCGCGAGAATGATGTCCGGTCTATTGTGGGTCGCCGTCTGGTCAGTAAGTACAGTGCGGTCCCAGTAGATCTTATAGTTGTTACTTTCTAAAACAGATTCGGTAGTGTATTTATAGTAACTTACCTTTTCCGTCTGCAGCAGCAACAGCTTGTCTGCTAGTTTCTGATGGATTATCTTCGCAACTGCATCGTGCCTGACTTTATATTCTGTAGCTGCGAACGTTTCACATCCTCCTGTAATATGCTGGATGGTCTCAGTGGTTTGACAACCGTATCGACATCGATCATCCGCCACCGAAGCATCTCCAATTATGTACTTGACATAGTTTATGGTGGGAATCACTTGATCTTGAATAGCCAGCAGAAAGCCCTCGGTTTCGGGGAACATTTGTCCTGAGACTAACCAATAGTTCGACGCTGTATTGTCGACGTTATCCTGGGTAGCCTCATTCGCATGCCTCCCATGTAAGGGCTTTTCCTTTCACACGTATTTTCTCAAGGTCGGTGTGATGGCGGTCTTGAACCGGGTGTTAAAAGAGCTGGTCTAGAGTCATCTGCGTTACAGACTGCCCTATGAACTTCTGAGGAATTCGCTTTCCTGTGACTATTTCACTAGAGTGTTTTTTTACTGGTAAAACGTCATAGCAACTGCTCGCTTCCTACTGACAAAACTACTACCTGCCCCTTAATTGAGTGTTTTTTAGCGTCAAAACTATGACAGGTCCTTCAGAAAGGTGTCTGGTATAACTATTATTGTGAGTTTGACAAACGTCATTAAGTCTAGTTTTTCTCGTAAAATAGTCATGATGAATACCACTCGGGAAAAAGTTGTGTAGACAAAATTATTCTCAAGGTTTCATTCAAGTTTGGTGCTTTTCGGCAATTTCGCTCATGACATATTTGACAAAAGCACGAGCCGTCAGGCGATACCAACGATGTCATTCGCGAAATTGCCAAGCAACAAACTTTCATACCTTTCGAAAATTTTGGTTACAAATTTTTTTCTCTTGTGATATTATATATGAAAATAATTGCGCAAATTATTTATTTGCCGATCCAATTGTCTACGTAGATCCGCCAGACCTCTTCCACCTAGATGTCTTTGCAAGGTTGTTCGCTCCACTGTGCTCCTCGGATGGTGTTTGTGTGCTCTTGTAAATAAGGTTCTTGTTTTCCACTGGAGATTTTCAATGTCAGTGCCAATCCAAACGAGTATCCACGAACTGAGACGGCATAAGTATTGATAGCCTTGCAGAGATTTTTGCTGTTAAGTTGCGTTTTTGCCAAACATTTTATCCTGCTAGTAAATTCTTCTGTTAATTCAGCCTTCATTGCGCCATGTGATATGCGCATTGTTTGTTTCATTCCGAGGTACGTGTAAAATTCATCTCCCTTCATGCCTCGGTGTTCTGGCCGTCCCTAAGTTCAAAGTGACCTGGACGTACTTTACCTCGTACGATGTTCACTGTACGGCACTTTTTCAGTCCAAACCGCATTCCAAAATCCATGGAGAATTGTTCTACAATCTTCAGCATTTTGGTAGCTCCCATAAGTTTTAGGTCATTCATATAGAGCAAATAATTGACTTTCTCGCCTGCCTCGTTGTTTTTGATATTGTATCCATAAGATGTAGAATTCAGCTGGTGGGATAGAATGTTCATCGCAATACAGAACCATAGGCTGAGGGCGTCTCCTTGAAATATACTTCTTTTTATTGGTATATTTTCGGTGGTAATCCCCGTTTCATTAAGATATATTTTCGTTTGCAAACATGTCATGGCATGTCTTAAAAAGTTAACAATGTTAGTATCAGTCTTATATATTTGAAGAATCATTAGTGGCCACTCATGAGGCACAGAGTCGTAAGCCTTTTTATAATCGATGTAAGCCATGTACAGGGTGTCCCATTTTCGATGATATTACGGGGTATCTCACTTACGAGTAAAGATAGACAGTTGCGGTTTCCGCAATACTGTGCTACTTTTTTGTGAAAAGAACGATGGTAAAAACAAAATTTTCATAGCCCGCTTCGTTTCTGAGATACAGGGCGAAATTGAAAATAATGCATTTTGGGACCCCCCTCGTATCTCTGTTATCCTTTATCATATCGCAAAGCTAAAAAAATGCTCTTATACAGTTTTTGACGTAGAATCCAGTGGCGTGATCAGATTTTTGCTTTGAGCTGTCAATTTTTAGCTATAAATCAAACTTATGTTTTTTTAAATGGAACACCCTGTATATTTTTGTTTCGTTTTATTGGAAATGTTATAAGCTTTATAAAAATATATAATACATTATATGTATTTTAAATAATAAGCATAAAATTCACAATTTCACAAAATGTGGCTCGATACAACACTTGTATTTTTTTTTAATGTAACACCCTGTATATTTTTCTTTCGTTTGAATGGAAATTTTATAAGCTTTATATAAATATATATTACATGATATGTATTTTAAATAATAAGCCTAAAATCCATAATTTCACAAAATGTGTCTCTATACGACACTCTTGATGAGTATAGTATAAGCATTGTCTTTTAAACAACGGTATAAGTATTAGCAGGCAGAGACTATTAAGAACAATGGAATGGTAATTTTTTATAGGCAAGACCTTTCAGTGGCAAAATTTATATTTTCTGTGTAATATTGTATTTTTTACGATGGCTCAAAATGAAAATTATCAATATTTTTAAAAATATGACATGTTAGTCTGCTTTATACAGAGCAATGAAAACTTCCGTGAAGCTTTTCAGCTATATTCCAATAATTTTGTTTGAATATTTATTTACCTTTTGACTTATTTGGGTTTATTTTTTAAGTATCATTTTAATTTATAGATATTCCGAAAGAAGGCATCCAGATCTTTTAATGTTTTCCGGAATAAAGAAAAAAATTGGTTGAACAAGGAACGTTGCCTCCGCCCTTACCGCGAATTTCCTTATTATACGTTTTTGGTAGGGGCCGGATAAACGTTCCATGTTCTCTTTGTTCTGGAAAAGATTAAATGGCCAGGTTGTCTTCTTTCAGAATATCCATAAATTAAAATGGTACTTAAATAAAAAATAAACCCAAATAAGTCAAAAGGTAAATAAATATTCAAACAAACATATTGAATACCTAATAGTTGAGAAGCTTCACGGGAGTTTTCATTGCTCTGTATGAAGCAGACTAACATGTCATATTTTTCAAAATATTCATAATTTTCGTTTTCAACCATCGTAAAAAATACAATATTACACAGAAAATATAAATTTTGCCACTGACAGGTCTTGCCAATAAAAAATTTATCATTCCATTGCTCTGATAATCTCTGCCTACTGATACTTATAACGTTGTTTAAAATATAATGCTTATACTATACTCATCAAGAGTGTCGTATAGAGATACATTTTGTGAAATTATGAATTTTAGGCTTATTATTTAAAATACACATCATGTATTATATATTTTTGAAAAGCTTATAAAATTTCCATTCAAACGAAAGAAAAATATACAGGGTGTTCCATTTAAAAAAACATAAGTTTGATTTATAGCTAAAAATTGACAGCTCACAGCAAAAATCTAATTACGCCACTGGATTCTACGTCAAAAACTGTATAAGAGCAAATTTTTAGCTTTGCGATATATTAAAGGATAACGGAGATACGAGGGGGGTCCCAAAATGCATTATTTTCAATTTCACCCTGTATCTCAGAAACGAAGCGGGCTATGAAAATTTTGTTTATACCATCGTTCTTTTCACAAAAAAGTAGCAGAGTATTGCGAAAACCGCAACTCTCTATCTTTACTCGTAAGTGAGATACCCCGTAATATCATCGAAAATGGGACACCCTGTACAGATTCCTACGCTTGGAAAATGCCTGGTTACAGATGACAGAGTCGATTATGAGTTGCTCTTTGCACCCCATTGAACCCTTAGCGCATCCTCTGTGCTTGTCAGCAATGATTTTGTTTCGTTCACAGTGGGCATATAGCCGGTGCGCTAAGCAGGTTGTTAAGGGTGCCTCCCATGCAGGGCCTTCTGTTTCCAGGTCTCGATTACTTGTTCAAAATGCTCGGATTTTGTTATTTCCTGTATGTTCCGGAGATTGCTCAGATTTAATGGTGTATATTCTTTATCCGCAAAAGCGACTGCTTTATGGAGTAGAGAAACATCAGCTTTTTCAAGGAAGTATTTTCTTATGTTGTGAACTTGTTTTTCCAGCAAGAAATTCAGATATGTAACTCCTCAGCCACCGTGTGTCCTTGGCAGCGCCATTCATTCGATTGCTGACTTTGGGTGGTGGAATCTATATTTTGTCACCATTGGTCTTGTAAATCTTTCAATTCGCTCGATATCTGTTTTTGTCCACTTTAGAATTCCAAATATATAGGAGAGAGCTTACACGGCGAATTTGTTAAGTGCACTAATCATGTTCCTACTGCACAATTGACTTTTAATAAATGGATGTTAGCCGACTTACATACTTCTTAAAAGGTTCCTCTTTAATTTTGGTGTGTTCCGTACGAATGGATTGCTGTAGGCCTAGGCATTTGTATGATTCACCCACCTACATCGGATCAATCGATTCTCCGCTGTCGATCTCAAAGGATCCTGTTACAACCTGCTTTCCACGTATTACAATCTGCGTTTTACACTTGTCAAGTCCAAGCTGCATACGTATATCCCTCGAGAACACCTCCGTGATCTTTGCCTTAATGTGAGAGGAGGTGCTAGCGTACAATTTTATATCATCCATATGTAAGAGGTGTGCCACTCTATGCTGAAAGTCCCTATCAGTTCTTAAGAGGTAGCCATGTTGACTGCTATTCAGCATATTAGAGAACCAAACAGAACCATAAGGGGCTTAGGGAATCCCCCTGGAAAATACCTCTTTTAATTTGGACGACCGATGCAGTTGCCTCCCCTTAGTTTCCTGTGAGGCAAAGTTGAGTATTCCATCAGTTCATGAGGTGTTTCAGAAGGCTTACAACCGTTGGATCGATCTTATATATTTGAAGGACTTTGAGTATCCACGCATGTGGGACCGAGTCAGATGCCTTTCTGTAATCTATAAAAGCGGTATAAAGATTACGTTGTTTGGTAATGGCCTGTTCCACTATAACAGAGTCAATCAAAAGTTGCTCCTTACAACCTTGTATCCAGGACATGCTCAGTGGTTTCATTTGGGGAGTTATGGTTGGCATGACATTTGTTATTTTCCACAATACTATTATTATTAATAATATTTTTTTTTGATATCACACAGTGCTCCTGCGGTGGTGAAGGAAATTCTCGGAGAGCTGACCTTGCTCCTAGGGTGAATCTTCGTGGTGTGTAGCTAGAGGACTTTGCACACGATGTGTGCAGTGCTCAGCAAAACAGATTTCTGGAGTATAGTGAGGTTGTGGCTTCCTGGGGTGAGTTTGATGGCTTCCAGAGTCCTTCTCGATACAACCCCCGTTGCGTCAATTACCACTGGAATTGTTGTCTTCGTATTCCAGATCCTCTGAATTTCTATTTGTAAATCTTTATATTTGAGATATTTCTCGGCTTCTTTTTTGTCGATGTTATAGTCTGATGGAATGGCTATATCAATCAACAAACATTGTTTCCGCTTCTTGCTTTTCAGGATGATGTCAGGCTTGTTGGCTTTAATGGCTTTAATGGCTCGGTCCGTTTGTACCTGCATATCCCAAATGATACTGACGTCTGGGGTGTCTATCACTGGAGGTGGGAAGTGGTTGTACCATTTGTCGTCTACTGGAATGTTGTGATGTTTGCATATATTCCAGTGCAGATGAGAAGCAACCTGATTGTGGCGGTCGAGATATGCTTTTTTGCCAGGACTGGGCAGCCAGAGACAATGTGGTGGATTGTTTCCTGGTGTGTTCTACAAAGTCTACAAGTTGGGTCTTTGTCAGTCTTCAGGATTCTCGTCTTCGTATAATTGGTGGCTATGGCCTGCTCCTGGCATGCAGTGATCAGGGCTTCGGTGTCCACTTTCAGGTTTACGTCCGTTAACCATTTCCATGTTTGACTCTCATCGATTTTTTTTTCTACCCCTTTCAGGATTTGACCATGCATTGCCTTTTCTCTCCATCTCTCTTTGAGTTATTTTCTTAATTTTAGTTTTATTCTTTCTTTGATGACTTATTCTTTTCGTTTCAGATTCCTTGATGTCTATAGTATCTTCCTTCATATCTTCCATTGCAATGGTCGTTTTGCCCTGCATCTGATTGAAAAACATTTTGAGGTATTTGTCTTCAACTTTTAGTTCTAAATACTTCTTGAGACCTGTTAAGGCGATATCATGGCTTGTTTCGATGTTGAGTAAACCCCGGCCTCCATCTTTTCTCGGGATATAGAGACGGTCAATGTAGGCTTTCGGGTATTGTGCTCCATGCATGGTGAGTAGTTTCCTCGTCTGTCTATCTAGTTTTCGGATTTCGGCTTTGGTCCACTTAATAACCCCAAAGCTGTAATGAATTACAGGAACTGCCAGGGATACGATTGCAGTAATATTATTTTTTCCGTTTAACTCAGTTTTTAGGGCTGCTCTTACTCTTCGGTGATATTCGCTGGTTAATTTCCTTTTCATACTTTTCTGCTGAATGCCTTCGTGTTCATCAACGCCAAGGTATTTGTAGACGTCATGCTGTTCCAGTGCTTTGATTGTGATCGAGATTCCAACATCAGTGTTTTCGCTAGCTTGGAGTTTTCCTTTGTGGAATGAAGATTTGGCACATATATCAAGGCCAAACTCCATTTTGATGCCATCGCGAAATTATTATTATTACCTATTATTTTTGTCTCAGATTTCTCTGGTCTTAAAGTCTAAATCGGCTATTACTAGCAAGATATAGACTACGATCCCATTGCTCTAGGAAAGACCGGACTATGTTTGTAGCGTCTAAAATGACGGACTTCGGCATAGTTCGGTAGGTCTTCCAGGGTATTCCCATATCCCTTATATCGTTCTTTAAAGTTTTCGGTATTAGTCCCATGGAGGAGATGATGATCAGCACAACCTTAACAGCTTGAAGCTCCCACATTTCTTGGATTTCGCGTCTCAGGTTGGTGTACTTGGTTATTTTCTTAGTGTACTTTAACTCTGTATTGTGGTAACTGGGAATTGCGATATCAGTAGCGCTTTCTTGTCTTTCTTGTATACAATGGTTATGTCAGGTCTATTGTGCTCCACTGTCCTATCAGTTATAATATAATTATCCCAATAGATTTTAACCCGTTTGGTTTCTACCACTGGCGGTGGTTTATAGCGATAGTAAGGATCACTGCTATCTGGCATTATATTGTGTTGCTTCAGGAGTTCGAGGTATATTATCGCAGCCACTTTGTCGTGTCTTTTCAAATATTTTGTGCCTGCTAGGTTTTCGCATCCAGACAGGATATGTTCAATGGTCTCCAATTGACTGGTGCACTTTCTATATTTATACGCCATAACCTGTTCTTTTAGGATATATTTTGGGTAGTTTCTGGTGCTTACAGCCTGGTCTTGTATAGCGACCATAAATCCTTCTGTCTCATGATAAAGTGTTCCGCTCAGTAGCCATCCGAGAGATGCATCCTTATCGATGTATTCGTTCTCCAAGTTGTAGTAACGTCCATGCAGCTCTTTGGATGCCCATGTGATTTTGTCTTGGTTGGTGATCATATTTGGAAAGTGTAAGTGGTTCCTCTGACTTAGATTTAGAGGGTTATATCCTGTGTCAGCTTTTATAACAACTCTATGCAGGTTGGATTGCGCATTGTAGAAGTAATTCCTGAGGCCCTCAATCTGGGTATTGCATACTATTACTGCATGTACCTCGTCCGCCCGCCTAGTTCACTAGGGAGTAAAACTCGCTCTTTTGAAGCTCTAGGGTGGTGCATCCTGTGTTTGGTTAACATAACTCTAACCTTTCTCTTTACATCTTCCAGATCTGTGTGGCTCCATTTAACAATTCCGAAGGTGTACCCTATAACTGGAATGACATATGTATTAATAACCTTTGTTACATTAGATGAGTTTAACTTAGTTTTGAGGATATTCCGCAGTCTTCTTTTAAGTTGTTCGATAAGTGCCTCCTTAATCTGCTTGTGCTCTATTTTGTTGGCTTGGAGAATACCTAGATGTTTGTAGGGGTCTTCTCTCATAGATGTTAATACAGTCCCCTCATCCAATCTCACTTCGTGAGCATTCTTTAGTTTGCCTATCTCGATGGTAACCGTTTGGCATTTGCTAATTCCGAAAGTCATGCCTATGTCGGAGCTCATTTTGTGAACAGCATATAACTTTAAGGCGTCCATATAGAAAAGGTGACTAATTGTCTTAGCCTCATTCGTTGTTTTGATGGTAAATCCACACTTTGTTTAAGCGCATTAGTTTCAGAGCTAGACAAAACCACAGAGCGCTGAAGATGCCTCTTCTAATCGTAATCTCTTTGGATGTGCAGGAACCTTATCGTGCGGTCATCGATGCCATATATATCCAACACCTGTAGCAGCCAGTCATGGGGGATAGAATCAAAGGCCTTTTGATAGTCTATATATGCCATATAGATATTTCTATTTTTCTTTCTCGCCTGCTCCAGTATTACCGAATCAATTATTATCTGCTCTTTACAGCCTAGAACTCTTCTTCTGCATCCTTTTTGCTCTTCTGTTAGAATGTTATTGGTTTCCAGATATGTGTAGACTTTATTGATTATTCCTGCCGACAGTATTTTGTAGAGTGTGGGCAGACACGTGATAGGTCTATGCTGGGAAGGGTCTTGAGTGTTGTTACTTTTAGGTAGAAGGTGAGTGTGGACTTTAGTAAGAAACTGAGGCATTAAATTCGGGGTTTCAAGAATGTCGTTGAATTTTTGGGCAAGGTAAGTATGTACCAGAAATTCTGAATGCCGTCTCTGCCTGGCGCTTTCCAGTTCTCAAGTTTACTTGTGAGGGTCCTAATGTCTTGATCATTAAAGTGTATGGGGTCCATCTGACATTCTCTGTACTTCTATTTTTCGGTGTTAATCCATGGCGCGTCTTCTTTATGCCGGATTGGTTGTGCCCATATTCCAGCACAGAAGTTCAAGTTTTCAAGCTTAGGTGGGTCGTTTTTTGTCTGGTTGTTATTTCTTTCAAGATTGCGATAAAAGTTTCGCTCACTTCTTGAGAACTCAAGGTTTTGTCTTTTTCTCTGGTGACTCTCACGATATCTTCTTAGCCTGCTGGTCCCAGCAGCTAATTTCTGCTTAAGGGTGTCCAGGTAGTACGTAAGGACATTGCGCAGACCAGTTTCATTGGACTGGTAGATCTGCTGTGTCACTTCTTCGGGTAGGCCTCTAATCAGCTTGTTGGTTCGATTTCCTCTCACGATTTGTTGTGCTCTACCTACTTCTTTTCGGAGTTTGTCTATCTTCGCTCGCAGTCGATATTCCCATGTCGTCATCTGTTGTTTCCGTTTTCTTGTTTTTTCACTCTTAATAGATTTTCTGTCCATATTCTTCAACTGTACTAATTGCTGCACAGTATACGTGCAGGTGCATTTCCTCTAAGTTTATATTGTCAATTAAGGTGAATAAGAGTATTCGGTTCGCTTCTGCGATGATTCCAGTGACTACGGGCTTAAAGTGCAATTTGGGAATTCTAGGCCTCTATACTCAGATGCTGATTAAACTTTTACATCCAGCTTGACTCCTCATTAGTGTCATTAGTTTCCGTCGGCGTATTGTCCACTTCCAGGTGGAGGTTATTATCTGCTGGGATGGGTTCTCTATCTTCTATATGCTCATCATTATTCCCTGGTTCCTGCGCTTGTAGTTCAGCCTGGATTTCATCCTTGATTTGGTCTAGTATTGGTTGCGGCAGCAGATTTCTTCTCAGTATTGCTGCTCGTTGATCTGCTATTCTCTGTTCAGATAGATGGTTGAGGTGGGGGGCGTTTCGACTGAAGTCATCGTGCATTCTTCTACGATACATTGTAAGGTCGGTTCCTAGTGCAGTGGCTCTATGGCGCGCATGACATGTTTGTTATCTTCATTGCTCCATTTTATGCGTTTTGTTTGTTGCTGTTCTGCCGTGGTGGGTACAGGTGGTTGCTGCACAACACGTCGGGCAGTGTGAGGATCTTGTTGTTGAGTGTCCTCATCATTGTTGCTAACGAGATGTTTTATCTAGGGAGATCGATTGCGTGGGTTGTCCGTGTTCCTTGTTGTTCTTGTGGTTCCAGTTCGAAGGTTGGCGCCACTCGCTTCACCACTTCCTTCTACAGGCTGTGCATCTGGACAGTTCCGAGAGGGGCCATCCCTCAGCCCCTCGCCGCCCTGAGTTTTGTTTCTTGTCTTTGGAGCTTATTTAATCACGTAATTAGGGATGCTGCCCCGAATCACGGTGTTTGCTCCCTCTCGCGTCAGCCCTGCAACTTCAAGGTCCACCCGGGTTGTGATCTCCGGATCCGCCACAGGTTCCCGGGGTCCACTAGCTTGGAGGGGCGAGTAGGAATTGAGTAGGAGAGGCTATAAGAGATGCTTCACTACCCCTTTGAACCCCTTATTATTATTATTATTATTATTATTTCAACAATAATATATGATGGGAAATTATAGCACACAATTTTCTAAGATAGGTTTTCTGCAATAGCCAATGTTAGTTTCATGAAATCCTATGCAATCAGACACCTATTCCACCCTTGGTAGTGCAAGGAACTATTTAGTTACACTTTAGCGTGAATTATTATTATCTTTTATTAACTTGCACTACTCCCATTGTAGGAAATTGTTTAGAAAAGATCTCTTATTTATGGATTATGGATACACAAGCTTGATAGATATGTGTATAGCTTTAAAACATATATTTCACTATGTGCGGCCAGGGAGGGATGATTTTAAGCTATACGATAAAAGTAAACCATTGCCACCGAGTGCGGAAAAGATGTATACAATTGCCAGTTATGATCTCGGAGAAAGGGTAAGTGTTTATTTATATACGTTTATTTTGAAACACATATCGAAATTCAATTTCTGTACAGATTCTATATCTGACTATATTTAATAATTACATCGATTATTAAATGTATTCCAATTAGAAATTATACGTATGTACTATTTAAAACAATGGCTTGTTATGGAATGCATAGAAAATGTCATCGCCCTATTATTATTGACAACTCTGCAAGAACTAGTTGCTAGACTAACTTGATTTATTTTATATAAATATAAGTGTTTCTTAATTACGTAAATTTAAATTTAGTGAACTCTATGTTGACACTTGAGATACCATTATAAAACCTTATTTTTTCTAATTAGAAATTGGTACTGATCTGCATTCTATAAAAAAATACGTGTTTCAATGCTTGTAAAAATTGCCGTACTCAAAATAATAATGCATATTAAGATCGTTCTTCCTAGCTAGCCTAATTGACGAAATATAATTTTGCTATTATTATTATTATCACATCCCCTTCAGCAAGAAATATTAATTCATAGTATTTCCCTGAAGAATAAAAACCTATTCCATTGAATGTAGCTATTGTATATCCTTTGTTCGTCATCTAAAATTACTATCACGATTTTCAACTTCCATATGTGTCTCATTAGCATAATACGCTTCGCTCTCTCCGGGGTGTAACCTAACAAAACTTACTGAGACTAACCCAAATTTAGAAAAAGAAACAAACATAACCTTAACAAAATAGAGAAAATACGTATTGCCCCCCGACGGGAACTGAAAGCGAGTAGTTCATATTCCAAACAAAGAATCTGACCACTAGACCATCTAGACCTGCTGGAATAAACTGACTGGGCCGTAGATAAACTGAAAGTGACGTTAATCCACCAATCAGAAGCGACTAATATAGCATAGTGCCGCATTGCCAAAGTCAGATTTTCGTACTTGATTCATAGTTTTCGACAGGTTGTAGCGCAATGGGTCCCCCGGTTTCCCCCGGTACACTAAAATAACAGTTTGTACTCGAACTAAGTGTTGATATAATGCCCGTCTAAATAAGGTTTCCAACTAGGGTTGGCCATCTCGCATATAATGTTCGTTGGTTTTCCCTGGATTCTTGCATTATTGGCGGTGTTCGTCTAGCAGTGTTTCTCATAATATGCTTTATATAATTTGCTGGTTATTCAGACGTCCTCCTGTATTTGTGATAAAAATATCTCAGTTTCTAAGATAATGTTTTATTTTAACATTGAAAATGTTTCTGGTATCCTGATATGGGGCCCCAAATCGCGAAAAAGTGCATGCTACGTTTGCCACATGACGTCATACGATTGAGAGATCGTTTCAAATATTTATTATTATACTATAAAAATGCTAGTTTGTTTATGAGACTAAGTGAAACTAACCTAAAGTTGCTTGGACGGCTAATCAAATCCATTAAAATTGATTATAACGTATCGGAACCGGTTCAAATGACTAAAACGTGAAACTAACCGAGATTCGGCAACTAACCAAATCTATTAAAATTGATTGTAACGTATCTTAACCGGTTCAAATGAGTAAAATAAAATGATACAAAGTAAAACTAACCGAAAGTTGATTGGATGGCTAACCAAAACTAACAAATCTATTAAAATTGATTATAACGTATCGGCACCGGTTCAAATGACTAAAATAAGCTGAGACTTAAGTTAAAGAAATCGAAAGTTGTTTGGACGACTAACCAAATCTATTAAAATGTATTATAACATATCGGAACCGGCTCAAATAAGTAAAATACGTTGAGACTATCTATTATTACGAATCGAATGCAAATATTACTTTGTTTTTTACAACCACACTTAACCAATGAATAAAGAATAGGAAGGAAGGAGCAAAATACATATTGACATTAGACCGGAATGGTTCTTGCATATGGCGACCCAGATTACCAGTGGCTTCTCCTAAAACGATTGCACAACAAAAAAATAAATACTTATACTATGTATTTATATAGTTTTGTTGTTTATTACTTACTGTTACAGTGATCTCAAAAAAGGTATAATTTATAAATATTGCCAACATGTATATAAAAATACGTGCGTTTTTTGCGGATCATATAAATGTTTTGACTTTGCTAGATACTTTAGGTATATTCGAAATATAAAAATTAAATACCTTAGCATAAATTTCACATGTGTAAACTTCATTTTATTAGCTAAATACCTATGTAAAGAACTCTTGGGAAAATACCAAGAAAAAATGGTGTGTGAAAAAAATTTGTTTTCCCTATAATATGCTCTATGTTTTCCCATTAATTTTTTGGAAAAATATACCTGTTTTCTAGGTTAATAGGTAACGTGAAGTTTTAAATAAATAACATCACCAATTGACAATTATTCTAAATTACATGATGGTTACGAGGTATGTAAAAAAGCAGCACTTATCCGAAAAAGAAACGCAACCTTCTGATTTTTTTTTTCGATAATTTTTGCATCTAAATTTAATGTAAATGTAAACATATAAGTAAGTTTAGGCACCTTAAATTTACATACAGAAGTTTAATTTTCATATTTGAAATGGAAAAGTATCAAACATAACGTTAAAAATGTTATCCGTTAAATGTTATAGCTTGCCTTTAAAATAACACTAAAATATCTAATAAATTAGTCGGCCTTAAGATATGTTGTAAAATTGTCTGTAAATTGTAAATTGTCTAATTATGGGCATACCCGTAAAAAATCTAGCATTAAAAATTAATTTTTGCAAGAACATTGGACAGTGCTAAAAGTAATAAATACTTTTCTTTTATATTTGACATGTTAAAGTTTATACTGCCAATACACTGCTAAAATTAGTTATTTGAATATATTTGGGCATTTGAAATGCAAAAATAAGCAAAATATGGTTCGATAATAGTGGGGTAGTTTTGAAAAAAATATGTACTACCTAATTTTATTGAAGAAGCACCCTTCAAAATTAACGCACTATTATCTAACCATATTTTGCTTATTTTTGCATTTCAAATGCCCAAATATATTCAAATTACTAATTTTAGCATTTTATTGGCAAAATAAACTTTAACATGTCAAGTATAAAAGACAAGTATTACTTTTAGCACTGTCAAATATTCTTGCGAAAATTGATTTTTAATGCTATATTTTTTACGGGTACGCTCATGATTAGATCTGTCACCTATTTGTTGACAATTAGACAATTTATAATTTTGCTTTATTAAATGGTAAAAAACAGAAAAATAAGGGGTAAAATACATACTTACCGATGAAATGTTATTCCTAGTTCTAAATTTGTTGGAGTTTTCGAAAAATCACAAGCTGCACAAGTAACCATGTTTATTTTGTTTCTTTAGTCTAAAATACACACTTTTACCACTAAATATCTATATAAACACTATATGAACTAACGTATTATCTACAATAATATTACTAAACAAATAAACAATGTTCCAAATCAAAGTAAATCGCAAAAAATAGCTTTAAACCCAAGAAATATGTACTATCAAAACGTAGGAAGCACCAAAACATAACGTCAGAATGTGACATATTATGGTTCCTCCGCAGCCTCGTCGATGTCTCAGGAGTTCGTCGCACGTATTAAGTGTCAAACGGCGTACAAGCTCCTTCCTTTCTCTTCTTTATTCTTTGCACCTAACGTTATAAATTGTAAAAAAGAACGAAACTGAAATAATATGCATTTATGTGGTATATTTTGGTAAACTAAACTTACGTAATCTAATCTAATCTAATCCAAATTTATATCAACTATTACTTTTAACACAATTATGAGTTTTCTCAGATCTCAAATTTAAAAAGGGTTGCGTTTTGTTTTGGCATTTTCAATGTCTCCCCGGGCTGTGAATTTTGTAATCAAAGAAGGAAATCTTTGTCGACTGCAGCACTGAAATGTTCGAAAACATAAAAATTTAACAATCGAACATTTACCAATACCACACCAATTATTATCTACTAATTAAAATCGAGTTAATTCTTGATATGTACGTAGCATAAAAGATAAATGGCTTTACACTTGCGAATACTTTACTTTGATCCACATCACCGTCAAAGTAAAAAAGCGAACCATTTGCGACTTCCGGCTATTCCGACAAAGCATTTTCGGCATATTTTATTTTTATTAAAGAAAACGGCAACTGATATACAGTTTACCACCTTACCTGTTAAATTTAATAAAATATGCAAACAATTTAAATTTAAAAAACAGATGAACAACATATTATTACAAAGGATCCCATGATATTATCATACAGTTGCAAGAGTTTTGCGAGACTTGCAGCTTTCAAAGGTCTTGGTCTTGCAGAACATGATATTGGTATTGGTCTTGGTCTTGCTTACCAAAAGACGGGCTTGATCTTGCTTTTTTTTGCTCCAGTCTCGCTCATCACCACAGCGGGCGTTCCAACGGTTAAAGAGAAATTTTACTCGACGATGTGGTAGATTATGTGTAAGGGTAGGCGGCAGACATTTTCAACATTTAATGTAGTTAATACCATATTAATAATACCAATATTAGTGTTTTTGGTTAGTTTTGGTTAGTCGCCAAAATTCGGTTAAATCCCAGTCAAAACCCTCTTCATCATCATAAAGTTTTGATTACCTCGATAACATAAACAAAGATAAGGCGTCCGCATAAACAAACTAACACGATCTCTCACTCGTATGACGTCATTTGGCAAATGTAGCATGCACTTTTTCACGATTTGACGCCCCATACTAGAATAACAGAAACATTTTCAATGTTAAAACTTTTACTAAATAAAACCTTAGTTATGGACGGAAGAGTAAAAATCTGATAAAAAAAAATTGAGCGAGTCTGCTAGTACTCGAGACACTGATGTTAAATATCCTATATCGACATCATCGACATGAAAATCTAATGCCAC
>MU183522.1:22763-34123 GCA_016904865.1 Pissodes strobi | reverse complement strand
CTTTTATGTCGTTTCAGATATCTCAGGACAAAGCTTTGCCAAATTTAGAATGGGCTGATTTTGAAGGACACATTCCCAACGACGTGTTTAAATACGGCAATGAAATCCCAAATCAGTTTTTACCTGAGGGGACCAAAGTAGAAAATATATTCGATGTTGTCGTCGTAGACATATATGATCCTTCAAAATTTTGGTTTTATTTGGGTAAGTTACAGCCTTTTTCATCATCTTGTTTAGCTAAATATAATTTAGGTTGTAGAAGTATTTCCTATAAACGAAAGCATTTTCTGATAAACGTTACTGAAGTTTCCAACTTTCGTTCTGTCAATGACTGAATTCTTTTTTTTTACGAGTTATGATCCATCGAGGATTTCCAAACGACACTCGACTTGACCGATGAGCGGTGTTGCCAGCGTGCCCTCCTGTTCCCGGCTCGACAACAAAACGGAGCGTGCCGTCGCGTAATCCTGTCGCACCTCGCAATATAAGTAATACTGGCAACGTGGCGCATGAATTGCACGAATCGTCCTAGGGTTACCGCCGCGAGGAAAAATATTGTGAGCGCATTGATGTCTCGAAGCCGTTTCACGTGCGCCCATAAGGATAGGTTGTCTATTCGTAGCATGATTGTCTTTGGTTCTACCATACTTTAAATGAGCTGTGTGTTCTTTGAATCTCGTTTGTATAGATCTTTTAGTTTGCCCAACATTTCTTCAACATTTTGAAGAAACGTAGCAACCTTATTTCGGATCAAATTGAATATAAATTATCTGTGAGCATTCCTACGCCGAAACTATATAGTATCACGAGCCGTTTTGTCTAGCGTATATCGATAGCCTGTAACGATGCGGCTTTTGTAGCATACTGTTTTCGGATTGGTTGAAGGGGTGAGCGTCCCACGCATTTATTTAAGTGTTTCTGAATAATTGGGAAATTCTATTAATTGGAGTGGCTTAATGACAATGACCTTTTGGCTACTCTGTGTAGTTTTTTTTTTGGTGGATGCCTATATGTCGAAATCCCGGGTTTTCATCGTTTAATTGCCTTGGATTAATTATTGAGAGGAACATGTGATTAGCCGTGCCGTGTATCCATTGGTGGAGCGAGTTTTTTCCGAAGTGGGGAGTCTGGTCGGCCTGCTCCTTGAGTTGTCGATTTACTGGCGTCACTCTCTACGACCATTTATATTAGACGCCGCGCCGGTTGGAACTAATTTAGATTTTTACCTTTAATGACATTTTTTCGACCGGGTCATCTTAGCAGTTTCAGTCTTTAGTTGTGCCTTATCTTTTCCTAAGTGTTGATGTCTGAAACTGCTCTTTGTGGGATTTGAGTACTGCTTCTGCAAGAAAAGCCATCTAGCGATAAGAAACTGGCTACCCCTACACAGGGTTTTCCCGGGGTCTACTTCTACCGTGAGGTCTATTGCTACCATTGGTCTATTCCACCGTCGCGTCGGATCCATTGCTACCGCCGGATTGTTCATTGCTATCTACGAGCATCGTAGGCTACGCCTGTCTAGCGGTATTACCTGTATAGAGCCTTGCAGTCCTTCGCCTGTCAAGGAAGTCTTCTACCTACCGTGAGCAGTTCTTTCTGGAAGCTGCCTGAGGAGTTACTCATCGGCCAAGCGAGCAATTTCCATTTTAATTTTTTTTTCATCCATATATGTTGCGGCAAATTTGTGTAATTAACTACGATCTCTAATTATTATTTTTTTGGCATTGATTGCGAGCAAAGCATAAGTAAATAACTTACGATCTCTAATTATAATTTTTTTTTTGTCTTTGTTTTCGAACAAAGAATAACTTTTTAACCGTTTCCTCCTTAATTAAGGTAACATTTAGTCATTCAAATGTTCTCTTGAATGAACTTTGAATTTTTTGTCAATCTTGTCGAGCCTAAAATACTTGATTTTATTTAATTAAAGTCTAAAATTTTCTTTTAAAAGAACGTTGAATTTTTGGGCCATCTTGTCGAGCCTGAGATGCTTGATTTTATTTAATCAAATTCTAAAATTCAGATAGATCCGTTGATCTAGAATAAATCAGATTTTGGATCGAATTTTGACTGTTAATTGACTGACGCAATAACGCTGCAGGTCAAACTAGTTTATTATTGTTCTCAATTTTCACGATTTCTGGCTTACGTTGGATAACCGTAGATCAGATCACTACTAGTTTCCTAGTGGACTTTGCGTTATTTTTAATTGTTTTGTTTTATTGCGGCCTTTTATATTTTCTTTTCTCGAACAGATTGTTTATTATCTTCGTTCGACCGGTAACTTGACCTTGGAGTAAATTGCCATACGTTAAGGTCTGTAATTAATTGGTGGCTGTAATAACGCCAGGTCTAACTAGTTTTTTTTACATATCGCTTTTGCGGCAGCTATCAACGAAGCTTAACTGAACTGACTAACCATAGTTAGTTGGTTATACGGCATATGTAACGGATCATGATTCTAGAACCGTCAATTAGTCTTTGATTGAGTGAATATCCGAGTTGCTTGAATTATCTTACAATATTGACGTTATTTTCTTTTATTATTATTATCATTGCATAAAGCGTTCATCGTAAATTATGATTCAATATTTGCGTTTGTTAAGATAAAGCGTATAATTTATCTCTTCAAGTAACTGAGTAGAGCCTATCTTTTCTCGTTTAAGAATACAGTGTAACAATAAGAATTGATTTACTGAAATTTTCTCCACTTTAGTCTTTCTTTTTCCTGACCAGCTGTGATATTTCATTATTTGGTAATAAAACCAATCCTTGTTGGTTTATTCACCTGTTTTATTTAATTAAATCTTAAGTGTATCTCCAAAAGGACAGGCGGCTTCAGTAAGTATCTGTTTTTTTATCATTACCGCTCAATAATTGAAACGTTCCTGATTACTTTTTATTAATACTCGAGTATTTGTTTATCGCTTACTTTAGTTATCTTTGATTAGTTTTTGAGTATTTGTTCTCATCGACTTTAGTTTTTTTTTTTTGGTTAATTTGGGTACTTGCTTTATACCGACTTTGAGTAATTATTTTTCCATTATTAATACTGGTAAATTGCCCGTAATTAGTTTGTTCCATCTCCAAAAAACCTAAATATTCAGAAGAGCAATTAGAAAGGTATAATATTAAGCTACATCAAATATATGAGTGTTTGTTTCTGAAATGTTGTTTTTTTACTTAGCTCATATCCGTATAAAACACTTTTGCAAATATATTTGGTTTATTATTTGACTTTTACTTTAAAAAACACAAAACTTAAAAGGAGATAGAACAAAGTTCTTTAAAAAAATATATTTTAGTGGAGATACCATAAACTCATCGTGAAAGAGCGAATGTAGCACAGTTCAATAATAATAATTATTATAATATACTTTTTATAGCTACCTACTTTTTGTTCTGAATTTAGGCCTTTGCAGATAAACATCCCTTCTAAAATTTGTAAAGTGTATTTATATTTTATACCAATAAATATAAATTAAATAAACAACGAAAGAACATAATTTTTATTTTGAAAAACTTGTTTATAGATATAACCTATTTCAAAAAACAGTAGCTTTATTAAAGTCAACTAGCATTATTCATAGGTACAGTTTTTTTTGCTTTTCAACTTATAATTAACCCAATATATTAATATATCTAATTATAACTAAGAATAAGTAACTAATACACTGTATTTAAAGAAGAGTTGGTATAAGATAACACATTAAACGAGGCCAGTAATTACCACACAAAATGTCAGTCAAGTAAAGTTGTTATTCCTTGCAGTTTTTTTTTTGGTGCAAAGTTCTTTAGAATTGTTTTTTCATAATATTCTCTCTTCTTTGTTCATTCTATTTAACATAGAATACAGAGAATTATTTTTTGTCCTCTGAGAGGAAGCATTGCATTTTTAATAGAGGAGAGTTTGGAAACTTTTTTTGTTTTTTTGGAAGCGCGTAGTTTTATGTTACATAATTCTATGTCGCATGTTTTAAATTCAGTGTAAAAACCTTCCCTGCAATTTATTTTAAAAAGGTTTTTTTCATAAACGGTATTCTTAGTTTTTGTATATGGATTAATACTGTACTTTAAATTGGTAGCACACTTAGGCGCATAATTTTTATAGTTTGAGAGATTCATTTGTAATATTTTAAATTAAATTTTACCCTGAGGGAGGAAGTTTTGTTGAGAAGTTTTATTATCAGATTCAGTGAATGGTGTGCTTGAACATGGGCAAAACTCACCTTAAATATCGGTATAAAAGGTCGTTACAAATTTTGTTATCTTATACTGATACTGTAATATATCTTATTTGTATTAAGTAATACCTAATATTATCACGCAGGTTTTTGTTTCGAAGATCAAATGAATTTTTGAAATGTTTATTGACATGTCAAAATACCATTTAATTTTGTTTTAAACTCTACTATCAATATTATAAATTTGTTCATGTAAATTGCCGTTTCATTAATAAACTATCATACAAAATAAAAAATGTAAAAATCGTATTAAAAAAATATATATGTTTGTGTATTTGATAAATAAATGTTAGTAACAACACTCGATGATTTGAGCGGGTCAAAAAGTCAGCAGAAATATTGTTCGACGTGATAACTTGGCAACACCAACCCATTTCTAGACGACTGGTTCACCCGCTCGCGAAAGCCGGTGAACATTTTTGGCCCCGCATTGGAAGAGGTATCTGTTGCGTGGCTATATAGATCTGTGTTTTTATTTAGTACGTATGGTTAGTCTTTTAAATATGGATAATGTCTTAGGCAACTTCAGCGAGAAAAATGAAGTAATAGGTTTAAACTAGGCATACTATTCAATGTATTTAAACTAAATTGTTTTGTATCTTTAGATTCATTTGCTCGCCTTCGTTGCCAGCCAGATAATTCAGATTGACATTGATATTGTTCCATTATCCACTTAAAACTACAACAATCAAGTTTTAGTTATTAACAACAAAACAAATTTACATTTAACATGATTTAACCATAGTACACAGCAAGCCGTACTTTAATGCGCAGGCGCCTGTCAAAAATCGCGCGAATATTCACTAGACTAGGGAGTTTTTCAAGATTCGCAAAAAGCTTAAAAAATTTTACGTTTAAATGTCCCGCGAAATTATTTGACAGAAGGATAACCAATCAACAGAAAATTCGCGATTCACAGTTCGCGAGTAAGTATATGAAACAGGCTTTAGGCACGCATTATTTGGAATCAATGCCGCGTAATTTTGTGAACTTTGGTGTCGACTTTCATTTAAAGTTATTGAAAATTCCATCAAATTTGACGAAATAAAAATTTTCTTTTTTACTTTCCTCCCTTTTATTTTCAACAACCCTACGAAATTGTAGTAAAACTTAGCGTAATCCTATTTAAGATACGATTCTGTTTTTAAACACGGCACAATCTTAAACAATTGAGTAGTCAAGCGAAATCATTGGAAACCTCGCGAAATTAACAGCGATATTTGCGATATCGGGCGTTGTTAACTCAACGATATTTTAAATCGTACGTATAATTATCTTGCGAAAACCCGTGCAATCCGACAAAATCTTGTGCAATTCTGCGTGTAAATTTTGTAATTTTGTGCAACTACTTTACATTTTTGATCCTATAATGGTTAACCCCCGGTAAAAAAAAATAGTTATATCTATTTTTTCGTAAAAACGCAAAAGGCGGTATATAACAGAGCTAAAACAGTAGAACGGTAGTTGAATCTCTAAAACGGTAGATATACCGCTTTAACGGTAGATCTGGCAACGCTGTTTCTAACGCCGCCAATCACAATCAAATCGATGTTATTTTGGTTGTCCATCAATTAACGAATAGACTTTCTGCAATTACCGCCTTCTGCACGTGCACACTTGGCAAGATCGCGTCTATATATTTCTGGAATTTGTCTAATTATTATCAACTAGTTTCGACGATTAGAGGCAATAAAATATCATGTTTTTAACATTTGGAATATTTTTTTAGGCCGCAAAGGTGAGTTATCCGCAAATTTTTTCTTTTAAATAATATTATGAAAAATTCACTATTTAAAGGTATTTTTATTTTTCTTAAAATCGTGTGGGGAGATTGAGATTATCGACCGTCCCCGAACTTTTATTAAATTACAATTTTTGAAACAGCTGCTCCATCCTATACCACTTGGAGGTGGATGGAGCAATTTATGTGCGCAGCATAAGGCGTAAGCAGTGCTGCCAATTTGCCAGGAGTGATTAACAATGCCAGTAATTTTGCCAGGGATGTTATCATGCCAGCAATTTGCCATAATGACAGGCAGCAATTAAAAAATATTTATATTTATATATTAAACTCGAAAATTAAATTATAGAACAATATAAAAAAACAGAAATTTACTAATTTAGTGTAACTTATACCTATCGTATAAGAATCAGAATCAAATAGAACTTAAAAAAATAATACTTTCATATTCTGATCCTAGTCAAAGTATCATTAACTTTAAACTGTAATCATGTTCTATTTCCAGAGATCAAAATTAAAAACTATTTTGGTATCAGTTCTGCGGATCAGATAGTTTCATACCTACACCTCCGAGACCGGCTGGTTGGAATTATTATTATTTTTGCCTAATACCGGAGTTGATCCGAGTAACTTATTCCTGGTATTGGTTTTGGACCCCTAGAACTGATCCGCGTCGTAAAGTTGTTGCCAGTCGGGAGTCGAGTTGTACCATCCGGTCCGTCGAAACTGTTTGCAGAACTGTTTTAAATTCCGACGCGGATCAGTTATACGGGTCCAATACCAGGTATCAGTTATTCGGATCAGTTCGGGTATTAGACAGTCGTCCCTAGTTTAGGTTTAATCATCTCCTGACGATGCTAACATGGTTAGCGAAACGCGCCTCGAGTGCAAAAATTCTCTTTCGGTATTGTGGATAAAACTGTTTTAGTGAATATAATGTGATGTAAGATAAAAGTAAAGAAGTGTTTATTAAATGGCTACCTAAAAAAAGAATAAAAAATAAGACCAAAGGGACTGGTCTCAAAATATTTATAATTAAAACAGTTAAGCGAGTAATGGACAACAATACAAAAAGATTAATTCTAAATGATTTTCATTTACTTCCCACTAGTAGCTATGAAGGTATAAGTCGAGATAATATTCAAAAATATTATTACTGGCCACATATTGAAAACGAGATTCGAAACTTTGTTAAAAAACGCGACAGTTGTCAAAACAAAAGTATTCAAATCATTACATTAAAGAACCAGTGGTAATAACTTCAACAGCTAATTACTCGTTTCAAAAGGTTTATTTAAATAAAGTCGTATCATTACCAAATATATAAATGGGTTTTCTTATACACGCTTCAATGTGAACTAACTACATTCACAGAGGCTTATCCACCTAAAACTAAAGATGCTGTATCAGTAGCAAAAAGTTTTGTGAAAAATTTTACGATGTTTATGATATGGTATTCCCCAATCAATTGCTGCTGGTAGAAACTTGAAATTTATTTCATCTACTGTAATATTAGTAAAGTAAATCAAATTCAATCAACTGCATACCATCATCATTAAAGGCTTCTTAGCGAATTCACATAAAAGTTTAGGTGCATACCTGAGAATTCACTCAGAATTACGATGCAGCTTTGATATCTTACTGGTGTTTTACATATAATATGGCTGTACACACAAGACAAAATATACCCCCCTTTGAACTTGTTTTGAGTCGTATTTTAAATAATAAACAAACCTAATAAATTCTAAACTAACTAGCAATAATACTTATGAAAAAACCCTAAAGAATATAATTAGATATTATTTTATTAAAAAACGAAAATGGAGATAAACTTACAAGCTCTTGTTTTTGAGTTAGTTTGGGTTGGTTCTTATTCAGTAATAGAAGATTTGTCCCCGAATGTAAAATTTATAAAAAATAATAAAGAATTATTGGATCATAAGAATAGAATCAATCTGTTATTACTTAAGGATGTATTTTAAGAATAAATTTTGAAAAGGGTTCTAATTAAAATAGCCTGTAATCTCTATTCCTTTTACCGTATATACATTATATTCCTAATTCCTATTTTCTCCTTCTTTCGCTTCTTATATGTTTTTAACCAAATTTATACAATTAATTTTGGTATAGATTTGCTTAAGTATGTATACCTTGTCATATGCCATATTATAATTTCTAGAAGAAAATAATTTTTATAGACAAAACAAATGAAAATTCTTTTAAATAGCAGAATAGATATAATGTGATACCCTGTATATTTGGTTAGTATTGTAAGCTGCTAAATTTTAATTATTAAACAATTTGTCACTTGATGGTAAGGCAGTAATAGAGCATACGTTGTACTATACCCCGATACACTTATAAAAGTTTGATGTAACAGAAAACACAACGAGGACAATATAGAAAATAGCAGTAACGTAGAAACATGGTCTTTCATTGTGTGGTTTAAGATAAGAATCATAAATTATTACACTATATCTAAAAAAATCTTTTGAAAGGAAGACCTGAAGTTATAGATATAGCCTCTTTAGTATATCTATCAGAATGTTTCTGATTTTACAATTTACAAAAGTAATATTTTTTAATAGTATTTACCATCGAAAGTCTCCGCCAATGCTGATCGATAATTTTGATTGAAGTATAATCCCATAAAATTTTATTAAATGCAATTAAAAGAGCAAAAGGCTCGTGCACTTTGTCATGTTTTCAGTTGACTTCAACAAGATGCCAAGAATAATATATCGTTTAATTACCGGTTTCTTAGGTTAGCGTGATATTAATTAATGTGCTATATATCTACAATTTAGTATTGTTTTTGGGAGGAATTCAATGTTTTTTTTTTTGTTTAAAGTTTTTAGTTAATTTTTAAGTGACTCTCATCAGCTCCAGTTTCTAACAGAAACTGAAGCAACGCATTGGTCTTTATTTAATAATATTAAAGCACTTTTTTAATTTTAGGTTTTTTTTTATATTGGTTCCTTTGCTGAAATACTTGAAGGATTCCTTTGTATTCTGTGATTGTTGTCGAATGCATGTTGACAAATATGTGATTTGTGAAATTGTGTATTTTTAATGTAGATTTGGTGTTCTTTTATACGTATTGATAATGGTCTACAAGTTTCGCCTGTGTAAAATGTATTACATTCACATGGGATCTTATAGATTTTCTTGGATTTACATTTTCATTGTGTGGTTTTGTTTTTATTAACTTTTTGCACCCGCCTTTTTTTAACCATTATTGGGTGATTGTTTCTGTATGTATGTTTTCTGTATATTATAATATATAATAATATAATTAAAATTTAGGATCTAAAGGTAGTATCTCTTTTAAATGGCGGTAATTTCTCAATACTAAATTAAGACCCAACATAACGTATTGAAATACAGATATACGATATGTTAAAAAAAAAAACATAAAATCAGTTCAACGATATAGAAAGATTTAAACTGACACCATGCAATAGCAAAGCACCTTATTTTTATGGTGGAGTACCGAAATTGCAGAAACTAAATATACCTTTACGTGCAATAATAGGCTGTATAAATTCACCAACATACTTCATTGCTAAATGTCTACTTAACATTCTGAATCTACGTGCAAATAACACAAACTAATATGTAAGAAATTCACGAAATTTTTTAGAAAAACTATCACAAATTAATTTAAATCCTAACGATAAGTTTTGATGTTAGTCTATAAACGTGCCTGTTGATAAAACTTAAAATATTGTAAGAAAATAATACTAACTTTGATGAACGCACAAAATTCAATATTGAAAATTCTAGAATTACTTACTTTTTGAGTAAAAACTACATATTTTCATTACAATAACAACTACGTACAAAATAATGGTATTGCTGTGGGTTCCCAACTATCATCTTCATCAAGTCATATTGTTATGGACAATTTTCACTTAAATTTTGTTGAAAATTATCAATATAAATCTTTAATTTGTTGTCGTTATATAGATGATATTTTTTCAATTTATCCATATAACGAACACCTTAGTGATTTTCTAGATCATATTAACACCAAAGAATCTACAATCCAATTCATCATCTAGCGCTACAACCTTGGGTGGGTCTTGGCCGACTGTATTACTTTTTTCGAATGGATACGATCTTCCATCAATCTATGGTCAAAAGAGATATTCATTTTTTGGAGGTCTGATTTAATGTCTCTCCAATGCATTCTAGGACGCGCGAGTGGTCTTTTTCCTGTTGGAACCTCTTCGCACACAAGTCGCTTATCATGAAGCCTGTGTATCTTAGTTGTTGGGATTTAATCTCGTGGACAATATCGTTACCGTTGTAAAGCTCTTGCACTTCGGCATTCGTTCTAATGGGATACCGATTTGTGGTCGGATCGTGATTGAGTCCAAATATTTTTCTGATGATTTTTCGTTCAAAACGTCTAAGCTTTTCTTCGTTTGCTTTGGTCATTGTCCACGTTTCGCATCCATATGCTATTACTTATAGATTTTAATTTTTGATGTTCTTGTTAGGTTTTTTGTTTTCATAAGGTTGTTAAGTGCGTATAGACAACGGTTTGCAGATTGAATTCTGCCCGTGATTTCCTCAGTAACCTAGTTATCAGCAGTGATTGTAGATCCAAAAGTGTTGACTGTGACGTGTTGCCCTATTTTATCTCTCCTTCCCATTCTGTTTATACACATCTATTTGGTTTTTTCTTCGTTGCTTCCCACTTCACCTATTGATTTTTCGATCTGGTTGAAGATGTCTTTTACGGTTACGATGGAGTCTGCAATGAGATCGATATCATCTGCGTATGCTAATAGTAGTTTGGGACCGTTGGTTGTTCGCAATTCGGTTTTTATTTCAGATGATCTCACGGCTTTTTCTAAGACGAGGTTAAAAAGTAACGGTGATAGGGCGTCGTCTTGCTTAAGCGAACTGTGTATTTCGAAACTACTGTATAGACTATTATTTACTCGTACTTTCGATACTCCACCCTCCATACACACTTTGGTCATCTGAATGAGCTTTTTTGGTATTGAGAATTCTGCTATCGCATTCCACACTTGACTTCTCTATGCTATCATATGCCTACCGGAAATCTATGAAGAGATTATACACTGTTCTATTATACTTCCATCCTTTTTCTAGGAGCTGCCTCAGTGTAAAGAGTTGGTCTATTGTTGACCTGTTTGTCCTAAATTCGGCTTGATATTCTGCCAGGAGATTTTCTGCATATGGGGTTAATCTACATAGGACGATGTTTGTTAGAACTTCATATGCAGTATTTATTAGTGAGATTCCTCTAGAGTTGGAGTATTTTGATTTGATCCTTCTTTTGTGGATTGACACTATGATGCAGTCTGGTTATATTATAGGCCTAAATTAAAGGAAAACCC
>MU183522.1:370-17763 GCA_016904865.1 Pissodes strobi | reverse complement strand
AAAAAAGCATTAATACGGATTACGAATCCGATTTATTTTTAGGAAACACTGAGACGCCGGCGATTGTAGATGATCTTATGCAGGAATTGCAAATTTTTTATGGGAAGCCAGAAAATGCCAAAGAGTATGCTATACCCCCTGGGGCATTAAGAGTAAGTAATCGAACCCTAAATTTGTCTATATACAAACTTCATAAATAGCATTTGAGTAATGCTGAGTGGTCAAACTGCCTACAAAGTCACTATTACCTACACATTTTTTTTTAACAGTTGGAAGCATTATTATTTGGATTTATAATATAATAATCGATTCAACTAAGGTTTAAAGTAAGATAATATAATACATTTTAAAATTTCATCAATAAAATTGTGTTTTGAGTTTAACGTGGAAATACAAGAATGCTCATGGAACGATGTTTTATTTGCTCGCATATATTTTGGCCCTGTATTAAGACAATCCTTATATTTTAATATTTACAGTTACTTTTATGTTTTTTAAAACTCCCTATAATTTGACGATCGTTTTGCTACATATGTAATGTATGATCGCTCCTCCTCAATATTTTTACACGTTATATATTACTGGGCATTTAAAAAATTAAAGACCTCAGGAAACGCCATATCAAAATTGAATAATATTGGCATATCTGACATATTGAAATTACTGGTTTTTCAGTTGTGAATATTCGCGTAGTATTTTGGTTCTCTAGAAGTAAGAACATTTATATTTAAGAGTACCTAATTTTAATATTCACAATTACTTTTACATATCATAATTGAATGCTAATTAGTAGACTATTTCTTGTTTCCAGACACTCAATTTGGAAATTTTTGGAAATTTAGTTTGTTTTATTTGTGTGAAGAAATAGTGGTTCTTTTTTTGTCTAGAATGTGACATTTTCCTAGATATAGTTGGTTTCATTTGTCAGTTTTTAAATCCACTTTAAGTAGCGAAATTGTCTAAAATATATCCATGCTATTTTTTAGATTTATAAGGGTCCGACCGTTTCGGTATAAAACCTATCATTCAAATGGGTTTTTAAGTAACAATAACGTTTTTAGTTATCCTTTATTAAAAGCTTTATATGTTATATGCGGTAAAATTGATAATGGATTTTCCATTTAAGTACTAAAACACACATTTTTGTCAGCCAAAAGTAAATCGCACGGATTATGTGTAGGAATGAATAAATCAAGCTTGCGTGGTTTAATTATTTCTTAATGAGAGATAGCTTTGTTGCCCTACTTATCTATTATTTTATTTTCAGGAAGGACTTTACTGCGTTCAAGTAATATATGGCGAGTATCATAGAGCCAGAATAGTGCGAGTGTTGCCCGATTCCGATGAATTCGTTAGGGTTAGTAAACAGAGTACAGATCACTTTTTTTTTTAATTTAAATACGCTTTGTTGTTATGAAAAGAACAAGTTCTTACTAATAAAGCTAAAACCATAGTAAGTAAAAGGCTAAATGTAAAAAAAATCCATGTAGGTTACAAACTAAGTATAAAATGTCCATATTAACAGTGCTGTGTTAAGAAAAGTCATCATTATAAAATTTCAACAAGCTATAATAAGCCTTACGGCTTAAAAGTGAAGATACAGATCTTTTAGACTTTCAATGAGGGGGGGGTCCTTAGTTATTGCGCTCTCCGGAATCAGTAATGAGACATTGTTTGTTTGCCGAGTAATATAATTATTAGAATTATTAGGTTGATGCATAAGTCCGTGGCGTTTTCGCTGTTATTTGTGAATGTCATTTTAGTGTTACAGTTTTGGGCTCTTAAAAACGTCATAATTTGTTTGATTTTTAAGAAGCGTAGTTTTATAATTATCAGTTAAAGGAAATTGAGTGCCAAGTAGGAAAAAATTAACATTTCCCACATATCCCCTTGTTTGAGTTTAACCAGTTGATCAAAAGCATCAGAGGCCGTTAAAACCATTTGCGCTGTGTACGGGGAGACCGCTACCGGGGAAAGTCCGACACGAAAATGCTTTGCTCCTCTCGGAGGTGGTATTTTTGACATCAATGACTACATGTTCAGGGAGCCAACCGATTTTAACGAAGCTCCTTTAACCGCTTTAATTCATGACGACCCCCGTCAGTCAAATAGCTGATTTGATGAATTGCGACCAATCAACGATCGTACAACATGTGCATTTTATGGGCAAAGTGCAAAAACTTGGTGTATGGGTACCGTAGGCGTTGAGCGACAACAGCAAAAAATTACAGAGTAAACATCTGTGCTTCTTGGCTTGAACCAACTGCATTACGCTTACCGCATACTGCTAGAATTACGTACGTGGTTATCCAAGAACTGGGGCCACCTTATTCTCCTGACATTTCTCCATTAGATTTTCGGCTTTTCCGTTCTTTATCTAACAACCTGCGAGGTAACTTCTTTGATAACGAAGCTAATCTTCAGAATTGGCAAGATGAATTTTTCAACTCTAAACCACCCAATTTTTTCAGGCGTGGAATATAAAAACTGCCAGAACGTTGGTAAACAGTTGTAAACAATGGAGGAGAATACCCTGTTGAGTAGTTTTTAGGTTAGTTAAATTCCATAAATTAATATTTAAAAAAAAAAAACGCTGCGAACTTATGCATCAACCTAATAGTTGTGGCACAAGTTGTCGTCCTTTTATGCACCAGGCGCACAGTCTCCAGAATAAAATGCAACTAAATTATTTTAATTTTTTCTATTAATGCTAGAACGAATTTTTGGCCAGTGTAATTATTATAATAATAATAGTTTATTTTCTTATAATATAAATAACTATTTAAGAAAGACCTTATTTTGTGTAACGGGTTTATTTTTCTCGCAAAAGAACACGCGTTATTAACAACCTGCTAAAAATGGTATAAAAATTTTAATTTAATAATATCGCTTTGTCTCACAAACCATATTGGTTATTCTTACTTTGTTGACCGCTGCTGTACCATGATATTCTTCTGCCTGGATCCCTTTTCCTTAAACCACCCCTTGCAGAACCTACTAAAGTAGATGATATCTGTTCTCATTCCTCATGATGTAGTTTTTCCTTTTAATATGTTTGTCATTTTCATTCTATAGAAAATCAGTTTGTGATTACTCGCAGTATGCTACGATACAACCCCATTTTAAACCGAGAGGTTTGTAATTTTGTAATTCTTTTTATCATTGTTTTTATAAATTGGTTTCATTAATCATCATCATCATCATTTATTTATTTCAATATTCTAGCTTAAATGTTTTTGGGTAGAGTCCAGTATAAATAATTATTATATTATTTATTAAATTTGATGACTTTAAACTGAAAGCGCATATAGTTTTTAGTAGTTCTAATGATACACTAATGTGGTTTTTCCTTTTTTATTACATGTTAATCTCTGCCAAGTGTGGGCAAAATAATCGAATAATCAATTTTTTGATTATGGAAATGGCAATTATCAAAATTCATAATCGAATATTGTCGAAATAATCGACTAATCGGTATTCCGATTAATTAATGAATCGATATTTCGATTAATCGAAATATTTGATAGATTATTAAGACATCGATTATTTGAATCAAGCGATAATATCGGTTAATCGATTATTATAATTAAAAAATATATATAATCGAATTATCGATTAATCGATTGTTAATCGATTCTTTTGCCAATCATTAATGATCAGTAATAATAAAAAGTGTTCGCCTCTGTGAGGTGGTGAAACTATTGATCAAGTAGTGTTTTCGACTAATTATTTATATTTAGGGCTATTTACATTACCTTGCCAGTTCAGAGATTTTAATATTTTTGAACTAGTTAAACCTATATCAAAATTTCGATAAACGGGCAAGCAACGATGAAAGTCGTCAGAACAATGCCCTTTTCCGTTTAATCACGCTGCTATCTGATTTTCACCGAAAATTTAGTGACTATTTCCCTCGTATAGGATGTAGGGCGATTATTCACTTAATTGTCGGAGAAAATCAGACTCTGGCGTCATTACACTGAAGAGTACAGTGTGTCCCAAATTCGAGCCTCATCATTGAGCTCTCGGAAACTAGAGGAGATACGAGGTCGGTTAAATTGAGGCAAAGTTGCGCAATTTGATACTGATTAAAATGCCACCTTAAAAGTTAAAAAAATCCGAATACCTCCGAAGATATTGAGAAAAAACCGAATATTTGCGATTTCATTTTTATTTTTTTATAACTCTATTTGAATAGATATTACAAAATAAATTTCATATTCTTATTGCTACTTTTTCTGTTCTACAAGATGGTGTTATCAGATTTTCAAACCGACGTTTCGTTTTTGAGCTGCCATCATCAACTTTGGTTTTTTAAATACGGCCCCGGATTATTTATTACGAATTTTAAGAGCATCTAAAGTCCCAAAGCCAATGATGAAAAATTCCTATTAATGACATTTTCCATAAGACTTCATGTGTTAGAGAGAGACAGAAAACATATTTTTGATAAGATTTTACCAGGAAATCATTAAAATGATTTTTTCGAATAAGTGCGATACATCATTGGTTTTGGAACATTAGAAGCTCTTAAAGTCCGTAATAAAAAATCCAGGGCCGTATTTTAAAAAACAAAATTGATTATGGCACCTCAAAGACGAAACGTCGGTTTGAAAATCTGATAGCACCATCTTGTAGATCAGAAAAAGTAGCAATGAGAACATGAAATTTATTTTGTAATATCTATTCAAATAGAGTCATAAAAAAATAAAAATGAAATCGCGAATATTCGATTTTTTCTAAATATCTTCGGAAGTATTCGGATTTTTTTCACTTTTAAGGTGGCATTTTAATCAGCATCAAATTGCGCAACTTTGCCTCAATTTAACCGACCTCGTATCTCTTCTAGTTTCCGAGATCCCAGTGATAAGGTTCGAATTTGGGACACCCTGTATATTCTTCTGGAGGCGGCTTTCACTCCCGGAAACCCTTTACTTCCAACTTACAATAATAAATATTGAGGAAATATTCAAAAAAAAAGTTATTAACGCGCAAATTTTATTGATTAGTAGTGAATTAAAGCATTAATCTAACCGACTCAGCTCAGTTGGATAGATTTAGTGTATTCCCATTAGATATAAATGTTAAGTTTTTTGAAAATAAACTTATTTCTAAACGGTCTCGATTTTATTTTTATACTTACAGCTACTCTTAATATTACTAACAAAATTTGAGTTCATTCCTTCAGAAATAGCTCTAAGGAAATTTATTCCGATAAAAAATGTAGTTGTTTAGATTATTGCAATAAATAAATTCTTGAATTTTCATGACGCATACGAACATAAACCCGGTGTATTAAACTGTGTATTATCTGATCCATGGCATTTTACATAACTTGTAAATTTGGATTTGTCCAACTTAAAATATACTGAACTATGTAAAATATTAATTGTTTAATTTTACAAAAATAATATGAAGAGAGATTTGTATCAAATATGATCTTCCCTATATGCTCTTTCTGGCCAACGTGAGGTTTAAGGTCCTATTTATTACAGTAATATTTATTGGAAGTATTAAATATTTACAAAATCATCAAGAAAATATATTTATATACTGAAGATTCTCATACTGAGGATACAATGTTTCGGATATCTTTGTTTGTTTTAATATGATGCAGCTACAAATCTATACCTTTAGTTTCTAAGACTGCAACCTTAATTGCTTACTGCCTTTTATAATATAACTTAAAATATACACAAATATGTTTTTGCATGGTCAGTATAAAAATATATATTATCGCTATTTAAAATTATTGTTTTCCAGGTTTTATATATTGATTATGGCACCGTTCGTAAGGCTCCAGTCAAAGGAATGTGTTTCCTTCAGTCGGATTTCGCTGTTGTACCTGCTCAAGCTATTCGATGCAGATTAGCAAATATAGTTCCTGTACAAAAAGGTAAATAATATAAATATTAATAATTGTTAACACTGGATTCCCAGCGTTTATGAGCAAAAAAAACGAAGACAAATATTTGGTTATTTAAAAACCACCATTGAAAAAGTATAGTTTATAAAAAATTAATGTTTATTGACTTATAAACATATATAACATTAGGTGCTCGCGATGGAAGTAAGAATGGTAAAAATGGTCATCTAGCATTGAACTTACACATAGTTGTTATTTGAAGTTCAACGTTAACCGTCAAAGTATAGATATCAACCAATCTCAAAATCAAAATCTAAGAGTGCTAATAGTTAAGAAAAATTTAACTACATATTTTTTACTGAATTAATATTTTCATTTTCGTTTTCCAGTAAAATGCTGTTTGCATCGTGGAACTAAATTACATATATAAGTAAACTACGGTTATTTATTTTACTTATTTGACTGCTTAGGTATTTTCTAGGTACATTAAAGTGCAAAAAATGTCAGCATGTCTTGATTTCACTAAAAAATTTTTCGTATTTTATCCATAATTTTTTCACATTTTACACACAATTTACACACGACGCCGACGCGCATTTCCGTATTGTGAATAAAACTATGTTGTAGTGCATCACGCCGAGAGTTGTAAACCCTCAACTATTAATTTGAACATATTTCTAATTATTTTTCGACTTTTTACCACTGCCAATCCGTTAAATAATTTTCAATTGCAGTTTGTAAGAGTAATAAAGTAAAGTAAGTATGATAATTATACTTTATATTGGTAGAAATGCAACGGGATATCCGAAATAGAAACGACCCTGCCAAGATAACTGCCGCAAAGAGTACAAACGGACTTACCATCGTCGGACCACCATATAATAATATAAAGTACGAAGTGGACCACGAGCCACAGGTTATACCACTGTGTCGAAATCCAAAAGCCATATATAGATGCGACTAATGTAAGGAAATAATTGAATGACTCAACATGCCAGATACTCTCCTCCAGACCAGACAAGCTGGATGTAGAGGTGGTAAAGTTAGCAGGAACTATCCATGTGGCTTATCAGAAGCCCGTCCACTAAGGGCACAACCCGCCGTAAAGTTCCCTAGTGAAAAGGCACGCTCACAAACTGAAAATAAAGTTAAATGGTGCAAAATATAGCTGGCGAAAGTACTGTTAAGATCTAGAATCCTTATCAGAATCCGCAAGACTGATGAATATTGTACGCTTCGAAGCTAGGAAGAGTTGCTCAAAAGAGAAGATTGTTTTTGGACTACACCAGGGGAGGAGTCATTAAGGCACCGCTATACTGTCTTCCGTCTTGATCGGCAATACGATAAAATTGGTTGCACCTGAGGAGGGGGTGTACTGGTCTCTGTCCAGAATACAATAAAATCTGAACTTTTTATAACACGTACGAATATCAGCTACGGCAACGTATGGATTCAGTCAGCAAGTGATTAATGTACAATTCTTGACTACATAATTTTGGGCGAAATTGATTGTTTCTCAATAGATGAGTGCGAGGGTCCACTGACTGGCGATGATTATTACTATCCTTCCCTTCTACTTTCCTTTAAAACAAATAAAAGTAAAGTGTTAAGTTTAGATCATGAAGCATACACTTATTTACCATCGATTTTCCCGAGATAAGGAGGGACAGACACTTTTTGTGAGATTCTTTGTTCTCCCTTGCATATGAATGCTGTGCACCATACCTAAGGTACTGGAGTCTATCCTTACTAACTTTTACACATATCGACATGACTTGTATTCATACTTTGTACCTGGCACCAATAAATTATCTATATCACTATGTCTTCGAAGACCAGCATGGATTTTTCAAGTGGTACTCCACTGCTACCAACGTTAATGTCTTATCAATATTTTGTGGTCAACTCTAGAAGCAGGATATTCAGTGGATGTAATTTACACTGATTTTTCTAAGGGTTTTGACAACGTAAGTAATGCTTGGCTGCTCAGGAACGCTCAACCATTAGATTTGCTGGAAACTGTCTCGGCTTTATCGGGTCGTACTTGGGAGACCGCTACCAGTGTGCGCACTGCTGTATCTCACGAGGGTGCAGAATCACGGTTTCACTCATTAAAATCCAAAACTCATTTCTCTCATTGCGATTAATACCATCAAAAACAGTCACTCCACCTTCATCAAATGCCGTTCTTGCTTCCATACATTCCTTTACATACCTTTCACCCCATTTTCGCTATACCATTCCGACTACCTTTCGAAACTGTCATAAAACTAGTGAAATAGGAGAAAGAACAGTTTCAAAGCATAAAAACATTAACTCATATTTAACGTATGTCCTTCTTAATAATTATTAAAGAAACCATGTATCAACAGGATGGTATGCATGCAGTAACGGTGAGAAATTAGTTATGACGGTCTGGCAATGGTAAATAGCTTATCACGTTAACGATACAGATGGGTACTAATATTTGCGGCCAGGATGACAGCTATGTTAAAGAATGAAACTGTAACGGTGCTACATTAAAGATAGTAAAGCTATAATGGTAAAATGGAACGGTAACGGTAAAATAATATGTTACGGTAGTGGTTTATGCTGAGACATTGTGATAACGGTAGATGACCTGACGAGGCTTCCTACACGGTTTTAAAGTAAATCCTAAATTGGAGGTGGAGAACTCGACCTCCAGGACTCAAGGCAGGTGGTGCCAAAGTCCTACCGTACTATGTATTATAACACAGCGACTGTGAAAAATGCGAAAACCTTTTTCTCGATGTTCTTGATGTTTCGCGACGGAATAATTTAGAAAACATCAATATGCGGATTCGAATTTAAATTTTTCAATAGAGAATGGAGTTGCTCACGTTTACAATAAGAAAGTTACAACCGGAAGTGCATACCATGCACTACAAATATTGTAGCTTCGTTATAGTTTATACGGTCTGGTTCCCACGCCACGCCGTCATAGTTGGTGGCGGCGCGAGCTTATAAATTCCATTTATTGGCGGCCTTAACTAATTGATTTTATATACATTCACTGGACATTCTGGGCTAATTGCGCGGTGTGGTCCGCCGCAACAGCACATTCGGTAGGTACATTTTGAGCATTTTTGCTCGTTCCAGCATTACTTTGCCACGTGCCTCCTTACCATCCTTAAACACATAAAATACTTAACTAAAAAGCGAAATTTTAACATTTACGTCATCCGAAACGTACATGTGTTGACATTTCTCGGTGCCGTACTTGCTGCTCTCTGATTTCCTGTTACGAATTCAAAATTACTCTTGTTGTTTTATGAGATCTATAACTAGTTGTGTGATGCATAACATAAGTATTATGCGTCTATTATTAAATGGTTGTAGATAAAGAAATTTACTGTTTGTTGCTGGTGCTTGAATGAATATTCTGTATATTGTAATCTACAGCGGCCACAAATGCGACATCTTTGTACTGGAAAGAAAAAAATACGTCAAAAGTAAAAACTGTCCCGAGATATGAAGGTTCTCTTTTAAACTGCACCTCGTTTTGCCCTCCGCAAAGTGGGATACACTTAGAATATTGTACAAAATTTAGCGACAACTAAACATTAAAAAGTCAAAGGAACCAGCTTCTACATTGCCAAATTTGACCGACTTTTTGAGTTACAATGTTTCAAAATATATCCAATATTTGGATTGTTTTAATTCAAATGAGTAGTTTATTTTTTTATAATATAAAATATGAAAGTTCAAATAATTAACCGACAAAAACGTCCGGTGCATAAATATTTTCATTTTAATAAGTCTAGATCTCTTTGGTTTTACAATAATTTCTGACAGTGAGTCAGGTATTAGGTTTGTTTTAGCAGCGATTTCAAACGGTAGAAAACCATCCGGAGTTTGCGCATAGTACTATACGCGTTCTAGCAAAACAAATCCGGAATTCCGACTACCAATCAGATGTTCTAGCGGCAACAAAGTTCAGTTTGAAAACCCTCAAAACAGTCCAGAGGAATTCGGGAGGATTTTCAGTCTGTGACATGCGCAGAAGTTATTAATTGTTTATTGTTTCCATGTAACCATGCGAGTCCATCCAGCCGGTCTTGATTTTATATGTTTGATAATTTTTTATGCATTAAAGGCAGTGGTTTGGTTAAATAGAAACTATATTGTTACAGTATTTTATGTTAAATTTTGTATTGCTTTTTGACATTACGTAGGCAAACGGCAAACTCGATTAATTGTGCTATGGCATAATAATATGCCAATGAAATCATGGTGAATGTGTTTGGTACTCGCTACTTACTCCTTTTGGACGTGTTAGGTCCTCAATGCGATTGTAGGTACTATTTAGATTTGAAGTAATTCACTGTGATTGTTGTATTGTTTACTTGATTGGTGTTTTTTATTTTTTAAATGTATAATTGTATTTGAGTTACACCACAGATTTTATTATGTTTTAATATTCAATTTATGTCTGATAAGTCATGCTCGACTGAAATGGATTGTGTTGCATTGTAATTATTGTCTTTGTTTTAAGTTTCATTGAGTTGTAGGTATTGTGTTAGGTACCTACTGTGTACGATTGGGTTTATACCGTTGAATGAATAAATAAATAAATAAAAACCGTTGACATTAATATTGTCCATTTAGTGATGAGCGAAACTGGTCTTGGTCTTGCAGAAAAAGCAAGACTAGCTCCAGGTCTGCAAGACCAAGACCGAGCAGTGCAAGACCAAGACCTAGTATTGCAAGACTTACGCAAGACCAAGACTTAGCATGCAAGTGTCTTGCGGTCTTGCGTTTTTTCCCCAATTTTTATTTGTTAACATATTGCCCTTAATTCTGGGATCAAAATTGTTGGGTCGAAATATGGAGAAAAACTTTTAAAAATGTTTGTCAAAAATCATTTTGCAGGGAAAGTTAGAATGTATTCACTATATGCCACGCCGGCGCCGCATTGTATGTAAATGAATAAGAATGTATTCGAGGAAAATTATACTCATAATTACAAAAATATAATTTGGATTTTAAACGACACAAATGGAATCTGGAATCTGGAAATGGTGAGAGGGTGGCCTTGAAAGGCTGCGGCACTTAGGCCCCATTGGACCCCCTGTGCGTCCTCTCCAGGTCAACCAATCCATCTAGGCCATCGTCCAGCCTAGTGTTGTAAAAAAGGCGGCGATGTTGCCCGAGGAGGCTGTTCTAAGAAAAGCCATGGTTGGCCAGCGTTCTCCCAAAATGGATTTCCTTAGTTCCGAAACAGCGTCGCAATCGCAGAGCAGATGCTCTACTGTTTCGTCCTCCTGTTCACAGCCTCTGCATATAGGTGTCTCGCATAATCTCATTGTGTGGAGATGTTTCCTTAGCTGGCAGTGTCCAGTCAGAATCCCCAACACGAGTAGTAGGGTCTTCCTTGACATATCCAGGTATGCTTTTGCTGCAGACTCATTAGGGTAGCTTAAAAACTCCCTGGCCAGTCGACAGTTAGTTGTTTCGTCCCATCTTGCCCTAAAGTCTTCATGGGTGATCTTTTTTATCATATGTATCGTCGTCGCGACAGGTAGGTTTGAAGGGCCGGCTCCGATAATGTTTGAACCGGCTGCCTTTCTAGCCAATTTCTCCGCTGATTTGTTACCTTCGCACTGTGCATGTCCTTTAACCCAGCACACAGAAATTCTGTTTTTGCGGGCAGCATCCTCCAGTGAATTATGGCATTCTAGTACTGACCTGGCTGTAAGTTTACAACTTCTCAAGGCCAATAGTGCTTGTCTACTATCAGTGTAGATTTTAATAGTCTTGTTCTCAGTATTCCTGCGAACAATCTCTTTTGCGGCTATGGATATTGCAGCAAGTTCAGACTGAACTATGCTTGCGTGTCCCTCCATAGGCCATTTAAGTTCAATTCGCAAGCTTCGGGAGTAAATTCCACAGCCTGCTCCTTCCTTGGTTTTTGAGCCATCCACGAAAATGTTAACCGCACCTTCGGTTATAGGCTCAAATGGTTTTATTTGTACATCATATAGTTTGTCGAAGACAAACTTGGGAGGTATGCTATCTGCACTTACCTGCAGTAGTGGCAGTCTTACGACTGCCCCTTCCCACAGGTGGCGTCTAGTCTCTCCACATTCTATGCTAGGTTGCACACCAACGACTTTGAGCCTTAGCAATGCAGTCAGAGCCACCTCCCTTAGGTAAATATCTAGGGGAGGCAGGCACAACATTACTTCCATGGCTCTGGTTGGGGTTGTTCTCATAGCTCCCGTTACAGTTAGGCAGGCAGTTCTCTGTACCTGACTGAGCTTAAGCATTGCCGTTTTTTGTTGACTCTTGGGCCACCAAATTACGGCTCCATAGGCAATCATAGGTCTTATGATGGCAGTATAGATCCACATTACGACCCTGGGTTTCATCCCCCAGGTTTTACCCACGGTCCTGCGGCACTGTTCATAAGAGATGTATGCCTTCTTTAGTCTTCGTTCTAAGTGAACATTCCAGGTTAATTTAGCATCGAAGGTGACCCCAAGGTATTTTACCTCAGATGCAAAATTTAGTTGTGTGTTTAGGAGGGTCGGAGGTCGCAGTGGCTCCATCCTCCTTTTTCTGGTGAAGAGCACCATCTCCGTCTTCCTGGGGTTTACAGACAGGGAGTGCTCCCTGCACCACTTTTCGACTAAGCGAAGGGCACTCTGCATTCGATTGCACAGAACTCCTTCAAACTTTCCGTTGAGCAGTATCGTAAGATCGTCTGCATATGCATTGGTGTAGAATCCATCTGAGTTGAGGCGATGTTGTGTTCTCGAACAAGGTTCCATAGCAGTGGCGACAGAACGCCTCCCTGCGGGCAGCCTCTGGCAACGATGCCTCTCACTACAGTATCTTCCACCTTTATTTGCACGCGTCTCTTCGAGAGCATGTTGAAAATCCAGCCACTGACAGCAGGAGGGACGCCCCTGTTTGTTAAGGCAGCATTGATTTTTCCAAAGGTGGTTTTATCAAACGCACCTTCAATATCAATAAATACACCTAAGGTGGACTCATTATTGTCCAGCGATCTCTCTATCCGGCTCACTGCTGAATGCAAGGCCGTGTCGGTCGATCTTCCCATAGTGTACGCATGTTGGTTGGGATGCAGCGGTCGGTTGACCAATATGCAGTCCCTCAAATATCGCTCACACAGCCTCTCCAGAGTTTTTAGCACAAAGGATGTTAGGCTGATTGGTCGATAGGCTTTAGGGACAGTGTAATCCATCCTACCTGCTTTTGGTATGAACACCACTCTTACTTCTCTCCATGCCTTCGGGATGTAGCGCAGCGCTAGGCATGCCCAGAACACCTTTATCAAGTGCGGCAGTAACTCGTCCAAGCCCCACTGTAGTAGAGCTGGACGGATGCCGTCAGTACCTGGCGATTTGAAGGGTGAGAAGCTTAGTACTGCCCATCGTATTTTGTCTTCACTAACTATTTGGTTGGCACTTTGCCAGTCCAGATCAGTAGGTTGAAGGTTTGTCTCGTCTGGCCAGTTCCTGTCGTCTGTTACCGACGAACCAGGGAAATGGGTCTGCATAAGCAGTTCAAGACTCTCTTGTAGGTTAGCGGTCTTAGTGCCGTCCTCCCTTGTTAGTAGACCTAGGTCACGATTTTTGTCTTTTGCGAGGACCTTGTAGAGCCGTGCAGTCTGCGAGTGATCTTCGATCTCCTCACAGTAGACCCTCCAGGCCTCCCTCTGTTTTTTCCTTACTAGTTTTTTAAACTCCCGCAGATTGGTGCTGTATTGCTTCCAGTCGGCTTGAGTTCTAGTTCTTTTTGCTCTGTTGAAAGATTTTCTCGCTGTCCTCTTGAGTTCTCCCAGCTCTTTGTTCCACCATTTTGTGGCTTCCCCTGGCTGTTGTTGTGATGCCTCAAGAGGGCAAGATTTTTCAAAGGCTTTAGTTATGGCGGTCTGTAGGCCTAGCATGCGACTTTCCAGGCCGTCATTGTCTTTAGGCGTATTCCTCTCCCCTTCCCGTAGGTTCTCCCGAAGCCGGACGAGGAATTGAGCTCGATCCGTCCTTCGGGGATCCCTAAAAAGCTTCCTGGGCGCCTTTATTGAGCTAAGCTCAAATGTTAACCAGCGATGATCTGACACAACGACACAAATGTCAATACATTTCTCCAAGCGGGAGATAGTGACCGATTTTTGGATGTCATTTTAGCCAGTAAACCTTTGGAGGCTATAATAATACGCATATTCTGACGCTGCATCCTGGGTTCTTCACATACAGTGTGTCCGAAAAGGATAGGATTGTATTTGGGATCTTAAAAACTATAAGAGATAAAAAATTGGTTAAATGCAAAACGTTTTATGATATTTAATTGCTGCTTTGATAATGAATTGATCTTAATGCATTTATAATTCATAATAATGAATTTTACTTATCTTTTTTCGTTTTTGACATATTTTCAAAAAAAAAAAACGAAAATATTTTATTTTTAAAAACTGCTGATTTTATGTAGTTTTAAAATTTTTGTTTGTACCTACTAAATTTTTTCGCCAGAGTTCAACAGTCGTCGTTGTATTACGCTGTGTAATTTGGTTGTTGTTTTTTAAGTGTGTTGTTTGTAATGTTCATTGTAATCCGCAATATTATCTTTTTTTGATCCTGTTATGAGATATGAATGTTAAGTGTACGAGTGAAAAGCACAACTTTGGTAAGATTCATAAATGTTTGTTTTTCTTTTAACAAGAAATAATGACTTCTATGACATGCATATGCATTACATATTTTATCCTTAGAAACCCTTTCTGTTATCTCATTTCGTTATACTGCAATAACTGCATCAGATTATCAAGAGAGGTAAATATTTAAATTTCACCTGAATAACTATGGACAAACATGTATTAAAACTGCACCTTTAAAATGTTTAAATAAAATAGTTCTTATGTTAACGCCGCAATTTATAACTGTAAATACACAGGATGTTTCAAGTTTCAATATTACACGGACAAACAATTCAAGTGATTCCTTAACTAAAATGTTTTTTCGAGTATTTTTATTAATTAATTACCTGATTTACTAGTTAAAATTTGTCGCTGTGGTACTTAATATTGAAAATTCAAAATTTTCATACTGACAAATACTGTCCCTTTCTTTAAACCTTTATTTACTTTAAAGGACTTGAAAAACTTTTTTTTTTAAATTTCCTTTGTAAAAATTGCCTCCAGTAAAAATCTACAAAAAAGTGCAAGACTTGCAAGAGTCTTGGAGCAAGACCAAGACCACATATGCAAGTCAAGACTAACCCGGTCTTGGTCTTGATCTAGCATTTGCTCATCACTATTGTCCATGTTAACAACTGTATTATTCTTTTTATGATATTGCTGAATATAAAAAATTATTTTAAAATCAAAACATAAATAAAGTTACAAGCGTCTAGCGCTCCTACTAAATTTTCGATGCGTAAGCCGTGGGCATGCGTAATGGCGGAACAAGAATAGGTTATTATTATGGCCCTCCACTCGCTTCGCTCGCTGCGGAATCGCAACCAACAAGAACTATCCAAAAGTAACCCAAGGCTTGCCCAAAATTAAGAAAAAAAAAATAAATAAATTAATCAAAAGCAAAGTAAACAGAAAACATGCGTTGCGATCGGCGGGAATTGAACCCACGGCGTACAAATGACAAGCACAACGTCTAACTACTACACCACCGAGGCGTTGGAAGCATTTCGCTAGACCGTAAAGACATGGATAATTCTGATACATTCGACGCATGTCCACGGCTTTCGCATCGAAAATTTAGTAGGAGCGCTAGACGCTTGTACAAAATTGACGTACCGAAATGTCACCTGAAATATGCGTTCTAGCAGATGAAAATCTCAAACCGTTTGCAATCAGGTCTCGGACCGAACATGCGCAGTTGGTCAATCCACTAAGCTGGCTTCAAACCGTCCGAAATTTCATGCTAGAACAAACCTATTAGCTGTATCTATATTACATAGTGTCTGGTTCGTCTATTAAATGTAGAATTATGACATAACATTCGGCCAGTCGCCTTTAAGCTGGCGGTGCATCAAGAGGACTTATATCCTTTTGCGCAAACACTCCCACTCCTAAGTCTACCTTCATGTGCTTTAGAGAACTATTCCAAATGTGCTGCTTAATTAGCAGTACCTAATATTCTGTTGACTTTTATTACAAAATTTGGTACATTTATTGTGGTCGTTAGAAAAGAGAGAGGCAAATATATTCATGTTTTCATATAATTTTTGCAACCTAATTGTTTAATCTGAACATCTTATGAATGTAGATAAAAAATAAAGCCATACTGCAATGTGTCGATCTAAGATACATATGTATATCTTAGATTTTATCCACTTGGATGTTATGAAAATGGAGTCAATTTTCGCTTGGTAATTGACACGCACGGTTCAGCAAGAATTCTTAGAAATACCATATTCTTCAATACACGCAAGATTTATTACGGGTCAACAGATTTTTGTTGCAAAATTTAATTGGGGATGTGAAAGGAAGTATTTTGAAATAGGGCATTTCTACCCTATTTCTTACGAGTTTGCAAATTTTTCTTTTAGAATAAAACTACGGGAAGTTAGTGGGAAAATGTAGGCAAAAAAAATTGCATCTAGAATTTACTTTAATTTCCACTACATGAAGGAGTCGACAAGATTTCTTACATATCAGCAAACTAGTGATTCTCCACAATTTATTCTTTGACAAAAATTCAAAACAACACAACATCTAAAACTTACTATGCTAAAAACAATGACTTCAATTTTCTAAATTACCAAAAAAAAAAAACATAACAGCTGAAATATTAAAAATGCCACCATCACAACTAAACTAAACATTTGTGAAACATATTTAATATCTGTTTCAGGGCACGCATGGCCTCGTTCGGCCTCGGACCGATTTCGTGATCTAGTGAACCGACGAGATACGAAGATCAAAATAAGTTATATAGATTGGAGCGAGGAGTACGTAAGCGTGTTCTTAGCTGATGTCACCGATTCAAAAGACATTCTGTACATTAACGAGGTACTAGTTAAAGAAGAACATGCACGGTGGGACGGAGAGGTAATAGGAGAAAATTGCTATGACGTAGATAGGGCAAAACGGATTATAACGAATTGGAAACTCGTTAATAGACGAAAAATGGCCTCTTTAAAGAAGTCTGTATAGTCGCTTGATTTTAATCTACATTAGCGATACGTTTATTGATATTTAACGCTATTAATGTATTTATTTATTTATTCCCAATAAAGGTTTGAGCGAGTTATTTCTCATTAGTGAACAAACAGGTTTTATCTACCCATTAATTTATTGATATTTCAAATTTGAATTGGTTTGAATATATATTTGTCCATGTTTTATCCTTCCTGGAATATATCTATGTATACCGGGTTTTTCAATTTCGATGGACTATTAGAAGTTTCTGGATATCGAAAAAACATATTTCTTTGAAATTTTGGCTGTGGTCAAAGTAAGCAATGGTGTATCGTTTCAACTTTTAAATTTATATATATATATATATATATAAAAGAATGGGTA